>JADBJO010008660.1:0-25000 GCA_016801955.1 Conus betulinus
TTAACTGACGTGACTAAAATATTTAGATCTTCGTCCATTAAAAAGAAGAAAAGAATCAATATATGATGTATACTAAAACAAACACTTCTTAATTCATATGATGGTAAATGAATTAGAAATTAACTGCAATAATAATAATGATCCAAAATGTTCCAGAAAATACAACCATGAGGAGAATCATTCACCATCCGACACCACATGGACTGTTTAACCAGCAACATAATCTGTTTACGGTTTTGCAGCAAATGTCCACATAGCCAGTATGTTGGGAAACGAAAATTTCGTTTTTACCAACACAGATCGAACATCAAAAGAACTTTAGTAACCAGAAATTTCCACCAGACTAATCACTCCCTTCATGATCTAAGATGCATAGTTATAGAAATGTTTTTTTTTCAGGGGACAATAACTATAGACTTCGACGTGAATCTTTCTGGTTCAACAAATTACGTACTGTTTACCAGAGGGTTTCAACATGGTCACCCAGACTCTTTCCCCATCCCTCCTTTCTCCCCAGACTCCCCTTCCAACGGTACCCCCTCCCCCTCTTTCGTCCCCCTTCGCCTCTACCCCCTCCCTATCTTCACTATGTACCCTTACTGCCACGCCTTTCATTCAAACCTTCTTTTAGACCTTCCCCTGCCAGGCTCTTGACCTTCTTCCTCCCTACCAGCTCCTATATTATGATTCCTTTACGCACATACATTATTTTGGTAACAACTCTTGCTGGTCTCCCTCCTACGTTTGTATAGTGTTACCTGAGATTACACCTCCCTAACTTCTTCCTCACACGCGAGCTTGCGTGCGCGTGTTGCATGCGCGAGCTTGCATGCGCGTGTTGGTGCGCGCGCGGAAAAATTTCCTGGGGTTGAAAAAACTAGTACTCTAGTTGCGATTTACGAAAATATTACTTTCCTTACTATACACATACTTTGATATTTGCAAGATTTATTCATAGGCAAGATGAATTCGTCTTACATGTTCATAGACAGTTGAATCTGCGACACATTACTGAAAACTGGTATCACCCTCACCCCCCCCCCCCCCTCTCTCTGTCTCTCTCTCTGCATGAGTGTGTGAATGCATGCATACGTGCGTGCGTGTGTGTGCGTGAGTGTGTGTGTGGGTGCGCGCGCGCGCGCGCGCGTGTGTGTGTATGTTGTGTGTGTGTGTGTGTGTGTGTGGTGTGTGTGTGTGCGTGTGTGTGTGTGTGTGCCAGTTATATATATATATATTATATATATATATATATATATATATATATATATATATATATATATATATATATATATATATATATATATATAACTGACTAATCTCTCCCTTCATGATCTAAGATGCATAGTTACAGTATTTTTTTTTTTTCAGAGGACCATAACTATAGACTTCGACGTGAATCTTTCTGGTTCAACAAATTACGTACTGTTTACCCAGAAGGTCTCAACATGGTCAGCCAGACTCTTCCCCATCCCTCCCTTCTCCCAGACTCCCCTTCCAACGGTACCCCTCCCCCTCTTTCGTCTCCCTTCGCCTCTACCCCCTCCCTATCTTCACTATGTACCCTTACTGCCACGCTTTTTCATTCAAACCTTCTTTTAGACCTTCCCCTGCCAGGATCTTGACCTTCTTCCTCCCTACCAGCTCCTATATTATGATTCCTTTACGCAGCATACATTATTTTGGTAACAACCCTTGCTGGTCTCCCTCCTACTGTTGTATAGTGTTACCTGAGATTACACCTCCCCAACTTCTTCCTCACACGCGAGCTTGCGTGCACGCGCGCGCGTGTGCACAACGCACACGCACGCGTGCGCGTGCTGGTGCGCGCGCGGAAAAATTTCCCTAGTACTCTAGTAGCACAGGCCTTTGCACACAGGGGGTTGATTCATCCCTTCAAAAAACATTGTTTTTTTTTTTGTTATGCGGCAACCAATGATGGAATCTCACACAGCAGTGTGTAATCCAGCCTGTGTCAACTGGTAGTGCGCACGGGGGTCTTGGTGACCTCGTTACGCGCGGGATAAAAAGTGCAAGTTGCGTTAACTGTGCCTGTTTTGCATCAAGCTTGCTGGCGACACAAAGATGTAAAAAAATGAAAAATTTTTTTTTCCCGTGCAAGAGCAGTCTCTCAAGTGAGTTTTTATGCCCCTTCTTTTGGCTGTTTAAGCGCGGGGTTGGTTACTGTCAGCCCTTTTTCTCACCATGCCACCACGAAGAAAACTTAGCACCTTTGACAAAACCAGGGCGATTGCGTGGATACAAGATGGCATTGCAAAGGCTGAAGTGGCGCGACGACTTGGTGTGCATCATTCAGTTATTGTTAGACTGAATCAGCGTTTTAGGGCGACCAACAGCGTTGAAGAGAGGCCACGGTCAGGTCGGCCTAGGCAGACTACTCCCAGAGAAGAAGATCGTTTCATCGAGAGGGCAGGCCCTATTGCAGCGGCGGGATACCACTTCCACCAGCATCCAAAGGCAGCTTCGTATGGCAAATAACACCATCCTCAGCCGTCAAGCCATACGAAACCGTCTTCACCCACTTCGGCCTCAGATCACGTCGCCCCCAGCTGTTCGACCACGACTGCTAGCAGCCCATAGGCTGGCTCGCCGAGCTTTCTGCCATCGTCATGTGAGATGGAACCAACAACAGTGGTCCCCAGGTCCTCTTTTCAGATGAGTCGCGGTTTAGTCTTGAACACAATGACGGCCGAACTAGAGTTTTGGAGGCGTGTTGTGTGAACGTTACATTGATGCAGCTGTTCGCCAGACCAGGGCCTTTGGGGGAGGATCTGTTATGGTATGGGGTGCCTTCAGCCTCCACCACAAGACACCACTCTACCATATTGATGGAAACCTCACAGGCATCCGCTATCGGGATGAAATCCTGGCGCCTTTCGTTGTTCCGACCATGCAACGGATAGGACCCATGGCAGTCTTCCAAGACGACAATGCTCGGCCACATAGGGCCCGGGTGGCCGAAAACTTCATTGTGTGCAGGCCGGCATCAACAGGATGATCTTCCCGGCGTATATAGTCCCGACCTCAATCCCATCGAGCATATGTGGGATGAGTTGGGGAGACGTGTGAAGGAGAACCATCCACCTCCCAGAGACCGCCAGGATCTCTTCCAAATGCTGCAACTGGAATGGCAGAGAATCCCTCAGAGGGTCATCAGAACACTGGTCAACTCGATGAGGAGTCGCTGCGTGGAATGTCTCGCCAATGGCGGTGGCCACACCCACTATTGAAATGATTTTGTGAACTGAACAGATTTTGCGAACTTTGATTTCGACCCATCCTCTGTTTAATTGTCTGTAAATCAACAACCGTTCATTCGATCCCAATGAAATTCAATGTACGTTGGAACAAGATAATGAATTAAAATCTGTTCCCAATTTCAAAATCGTGGCTTTTATATTTTGGAAATTATGCGGGTACATGTAATGGAGAGAGAGAGAGAGAGAGAGAGAGAGAGAGAGAGAGAGAGAGAGAGAGAGAGAGAGGAGAAGAGAAGAGAGAGAGAGAGAGAGGGCTCTAACTACAGAGTCGAAATATTATTTTGAAAACAAAAGTGTATATCGGAATGCAAGCGCATGGCGGTGGTGTGTGTGTGTGTGTGTGGTGTGTGTGTGTGTGTGTGTGTGTGTGTGTGTGTGTGTGTGTGTGTGTGTGCGTGCGTGCGTGTGTCTGTGTGTGTGTAAGTATGTGTGTGCATGCGTGTGTGTGGTGTGTGTGTGTGTGTGTGTGTGTGTGTGTGTGTGTGTGTGTGCGCGCGTGTGTGTGTGTGTGTGTGTGTGTGTGTGTGTGTGTGTGTGTGTGTGTGTGTGCGTGTGTGGTGTGTGAGGGAGAGAGAGAGAGAGAGAGAGAGAGAGAGAGAGAGAGAGAGAGAGAGAGAGAGAGAGAGAGAGAGTGTGTGGTGTGTGGTGTGTGTGTTGTGTGTGTGTGTGTGTTGTGTGTGTGCGTATGTGTGTGAGAAAAGACTTGTACATGTATAGGTGTGTTATGTGCATTATCCGTGCAGAGCAGTATGCTAGATGTTCTGTCAACACTTTCTTTTATATCAGCCCCCCCCCCCTCCCCTACTGCATCCCACCCCCAACTCCACCATCTTCCGTGTAAAAATTGATTAATATGAGCCGCATAAGCATCTTCAAAAAAGAAACAACAATGATATCTGGAAGTGAAAAACAAACAAACATTTTGTTAAGAAATGTTCATGAAAGCAAAACATCACGTGTGTTAGGTGTTACCATTTCTCATGATGAGATGAAGAGTTTCTTATCTTATCGTTACCACTGACCATGTTTTTACTGTCGTCATCGCATTTGTTTTAGCCGCTTATACGAAAGGAAAGCACGTCTTTGCATTCGAGTAGGAGTTCGAAAACAGCTGAAGCGAGATCTTGGTAACAACAAAATCGTAAAAAAAATGTTGACAGAATTCCGTGTATTCCGCAGGCTGACTTACTTCAACAGTGTGAATAACTTAGTGTCTCACCCAGGCGTTTTCTTTCTCGTATATAATCACACATAAACTCTGTGTTAAGCGGATTCTTTTATTCACTCCTATTCATTTATTTTAATCATAATACTCACAGAAGCGTATGAGGACATATAATTCTTTCAGATGATACGACGAAAGTAAAGCCATGATGACTTTCAAAGTTTTAATCAGTAGGTAAAGCAAACATTTTTTCCGTTACTTTTGCCATATTGCAAAGTCTTTCCGCAATGACTGAATGTATTGCAAATCACATTAGGCATGTGCTATGTTGTAACTTTTTCTGAAACATCTTCCACACGCATTATCCACTTAATTCAAAACTATTAATTGTTCTTTGAAAGCGGTGAAGCATGTCACCTGATATTAAGTTAGTGGTTCATTTACATAAATATGATTTCATTCTGTTTCACAGTTTAAAGTGTGTTCCTTTTTTCATGATAATCTGCAGTTTTCAAATCATTTCACAGTATATAATATAATGTTGTGACTTTGTTTTAATAGAAGTTGAAAAACAGATTTCGTCGTAAGAAACGTTTTAGATTCTGGTTTTTTTTAATTTCTTGACAGTACGTAACAACTCCACTATAAAAAGAATTCATGACACGTCACACATGGAAATAAAATCATCGTCTCAACAAAAAATTGCTCAGATTGTACGTGCTATTGCTAATAACACTTATTTCATTTATTTTGAAAATTCTTGGGAAATCTTGTTTATTTCTTCGTAATTGAATATTGTTATAGTGTATATGTTGTTCTGTGTTTAAGAGTATAGGTTTTGCCAGGCGGTCTGTTGACGTTTTTAGTTCATTTTAATGATAAATTTGTTCGTCAGCAAGGAAGACTTTTCCCCCCAAAACAATCCATTGGATCATATCTTCCAAACAGACCCGAACTAAATGCAGCAGGCGTGTCTGCTTGTTTGTACCAATTCTCCACAAAGATCAAGGTATGTGGCCATTTGTGATCACAAGCATTTTTCACCTAATCTACGAGATCAAACATTGTCAGAGCATTTATGTCACAGAGAATACACGGAATACTCATACCCATATTTGTAAGAGTTTTTGTTGAAATATTCCTGCTTTAAAAAAAATTACACCGACCTGGTTATATGTGTTGTTTTCGTTGCGATCATCAAGAACGTCGACACTAACCAAGGTCCATGCCAATATGCTGCAATTCTAGAAACGTGGACAAAAATATGAAAATGACATCAATGTTTGATGGTGCCACTTTCAAACCTCCACGTTTGTTTACGGCAATGACTGACAACGCAACTGCTCATGTTAATTTTTCAGGACATTTGCATAATGTGCACAACACATCCCATCATGAAGATTGCATCACTGTTGCATTCAATGAACTGGACTATTTGCCATGGGACAATCCTGATAATATTGTCAGCACAGAAGTAGAAAATACAATACTCATAATCAAAAAACAATCTTCTTGTATTGCTGTTCCTGATTGGTGGACCAGCTAACGTCATCAACATGACAGTGTTCTTCAAACATGGACTGAAGGATCGAGTCAATCTGTGTCTGTTTTCTCTGTCTTTTGTTGATGGTATGTATCTTACAATGACG
Source organism: Conus betulinus (assembly GCA_016801955.1). Classification (NCBI taxonomy): domain Eukaryota; kingdom Metazoa; phylum Mollusca; class Gastropoda; order Neogastropoda; family Conidae; genus Conus; species Conus betulinus. Next base: position 6,093 of record JADBJO010008660.1, read on the forward strand.
ATGCTGTATTACTGTGAACAACTGTCAGTACAGTTCTCTACAAAAGAAAGATTTGGTCCAGTTTCAACTTTTTTAACAAACCTGAATTTTGCGGTTATCATATTTCCACTTGTTTATTTGTCACAAATTCTTTCTGCCATTGTTGCAACAGAAAGGTGCCTATGTGTTTTCAGTCCACTCAAGGTTCACAGTCTCTTGCGTACTAGGACTATGATGGCGATCATTCTCCTGACTTCCGTCCTAGTATTTGGTCTGTACTTCATTGTGAGTTTTCGATATCGAATTGGTTGTGTATACGATCCAGCATCAGATGAAATTATCGTTACACCCATTGAGGGCGAAATCTACAAGGCACACAAAGAGTTCATCAATATTCTAGAAAGTTATGTTTTTGGTGTTGGTGTTCCTGGGGTGGTGATGATTACAGTGACAGTAACGACAATGATGACGATTGTGAAACTTCGTCAGGCAATGTCATGGCGATCTAAAACTTCGTCGTCACTCTCTCCTCGTGAACTGGCCCTGACCAAGATTCTTGTTGGTAACTCCATCTTCTTCATTGTTTGCTCTTCTCCAGGCACTCTAACTCGCTTTGTTCGGATCTTTTTTTTCCGGAAATGGACGCTGGACGACGACGAAATCATAACATCTTCTTAACTGTTATATGGATTGTCGAAATATTCACTTTGATGAACGCTACTTTTAATATAGTAATCTATTATACAATGGGGCTCTCTCTACAGAAACACATTTTGGACACTGTTCAAAAAGAAACTCACGCAAAAAGAAATAACCTAAGGTTCCAGTGTGGTGGTGAAAAATACAGAGAAATAGGCAAGACATTCTTGTAATTCCACAGAAGTGGAAATAAGCAAGACGTGCTTAATAGTCCACAGAAGTGGTTGCGTTAGTACATGTCACTAATAATCATAATGAGAAGAATTTCTGTAGCCCCTGTCCTAACAACGTAGGACACTTGGCGTCTTGCAAATTCTAGCAAATCAGTATCTTACATACATGCAGCCCCCCCCCCCCCCCCCACCACACACACACATTCTTCTTTCTCATGCATGCATTTCCGATGTTAAATCATGGATGCACAATAACAAACTACAACTTAACGCAGACAAAACTGAAATAATCCTCATTGCTTCGAAACACACTATCAGAACTCATTCTCTCCCTTGTTCTATAAATGTAGAATCAGTCTGTTCTCCGCTTACTCACTCAAAATGCCCTGAAGACTCTAATCTGTGTGCTTTCGTTCTGTCTCGGCTTGGACCATTGTAACTCCCTCCTTGCCGGTTGTCCCTTAACGCTCATCTCTAAACTTCAAAAAGTTCAGAACAATGAACATGCCCCCCGTCTGATCTCCCGCCGCTCCTCGAGATCTGATCCCATATCACCAATTCTGTCATCCTTACACTGGCACCCTCTTCAGTCTCGCATTGACTTTAAAATTCCCCTCCTGTTTTCAAATAACTGAATAATCTGGCTCTCTCCTACCTCTCTGACCTCCTTCATCTCCATGTTCCGTCTCGCAGCTTACGCTCATTCACCGATTCTCGTCTGCTTCGGCTTCCCTCTGCTCGCCTGAAAACTTCAGGCCAACGATCTTTCTCTTACCTGGCACCTGCTCTGTGGAATGGTCTGCTTTCGTCTCTGCATAACAACACGGACTCTATAAAAACTTTTAAAAAAACCTCCCTTAAGACATATCTTTTTTTCCCGCGCACTGGTTAACGATATCCACGATATGTGTATGTGTGTGTACGTGTGTGTGTGTGTGTGTGTGTGTGTGTGTGTGTGTGTGTGTGTGTGTGTGTGTGTGTGTGTTTGTTGTGTGTGCGTGTGTGTGCTTTGAGTTAGAATTAGTGTTTTATCATGTTTTCTGTAATATGCGCTTTGGCCTCTCGCGAGGTACAGAGCTCTATAAATGCCCTTTTACATTACATTACATTATATCACACACACACACACACACACACACACACACACATGCACACACACACACACACACACACACACACACACACACACACACATACACACACACACATACACGCACACACACACACACACACACACACACACACACACACACACACACACACACACACACGCACACACACTTACAGAAAATCGAGTGAAGACATAAGTTTGTTTAATTTGATAACACCGTAAAATCAAAGGCATGACCACTTTCAATTTTTAAATCAGTTCACAAAGCGACTACTCCTTCGTTTAATTGTATACTTGCCATATTGTGAAATCTTTCCACAATGCCTGAATATGATCTCAATTCCATTAGCATGTGGTGTACTGTCTCTTTCTAAGAAAAAGCATCCACATGACCCATTCCACACAAAACGTATTTGTTCCTTAAAAGCGGCAAACGTCCTCATCTGAAACCATTTAAGCTTGCTTTTCCATTTATACAAGATGTGTTTTCATTCTATTTCACAGTGAAAAGTGTCCTACATTTTCGCAACAGTCTGGAGTTTTCAAATTCTTTCGTGAAGTACATAAAATGATATTATCCTATAAACTGGAAGTCAAAACCTGACAAATTTCAGCCTAAAAACGTTTTTAGATTCCGAGTCTCTTATTTCTTGACAGCGCTATCACAACTCCAATCTAGAAAGTATTTTGAGAGACTGCCCAGATTATTCATGTAATTCCTAATTGGCTGCGTGTAATAATTAGTCCCCCTACACACACCCACATCATACGCACATGGATAGCCAGGCAACACACGAGTTAAATTTTTTCTTTATAATTATGCTGCCTGAACCATCAAAATATACATTCATGTGAACTGGTACAAATCAACATATGTCACTACATAGCATATAGATCAAGATATCAATACATAGGAACTTCAATTATCAGATATCAGCGTTCATATTACATATCTTGATATCACTCACAGATCTCGCCGGCGCCGTCCACAGTGTCTCACATATACAGTCAACACACTCGGTTCCACAGTACTCACGCCACAGTCTACAACACTAAAAGAACGTAAAGAAGGATAACCAAGGTCCCCACACAATAAGCACGGCTGTTCATAAAACACAAACGATGAAGAAGAAGAAAAACATGTTCTCCACACAGCAAACACAATAAATTACGTCGAACTATCAGAAGAAGAACCGCAGATTCACATTCACAAAAGCACATTAATCCATAGCAGAAGAACCGCAGATCCACAATGCAAAGCATCCATAGAAGAAGAACTGCAGATTCACAAGGCACAGTAAACCATTGAATCCCCGGCGAACACGATTTCAGCAAAGTTCCATAGAACACAATAAACTTCGATTCGACGTGTAGTTGATCTAAAACAAAAATTAAATTAACTAACTTCTCCGTGTATTGATATTACAATGTTCACATCAATAAACTCAGCCCACCGACACACATGAGTGGTACAATTAGCGCACATAAATTTTCTTGTAGGAGTTTTACGTCTTTGTCGGCGACACAGCCTTCACAACAATTTTATAACAAATACATTTCCTGGTACATATTTCACTGCCCGTCATCATCAGAAGTATCGCACATACACATTGACCATCGACGCACTACTGACTTGACAGTCAGCCTCTCCACATAGTAACACTACGGGAGAAAACGACGATTTAAACAAAATAAAATAGGCTGGACACCCAAGCCTCGGCCGTTAGTTTCTTGCTCTCCCTTCTCGTCAATATTATTATTTTCGTCATGTAGTTACCTATGTCATTTTAAGTTGACGTCATAATTTACGTTAACGTCATAATACACTCCCCCTCCTCAAACAAAAACCATGGTTTCTGTATAGAAACTAATCCCTCGCCATACGCCGTGGGTGTACAGTAACCCATGGTTTTCTGTACAGAAACTAATCCCTCGCCGTATGCCGCGGGTGTACAGTAACCCATGGTTTCTGTATAGAAACTAATCCTTTGCTGTACGTTGTGGGTGTACAGTAACCCATGGTTTCTGTATAGAAACTAATCCTTTGCCGTACGTTCTGGGTGTACAGTAACCCATGGTTTCTGTATAGAAACTAATCCTTTGCCGTACGTTTGTGGGGTACAAAACCCATGGTTTGTGAGTAAGAGCTAATCCCTTGCCGTACATCGTGGGTGTACAGTAACCCACATCAGCTCGTAAAGCAACTTTGACTTTTCCTTCAGCAAACTTGCATGTACAATTCCATTTGCATGCGTTTACAAGTGTATTGTGAATCAGTTGTGCCTGCAAGATGATAGTCTTGTTTGCTACTTGCGTGTGCTTGTATGCACCCAACCTGGACTTTTTCTCCTTCCTTTTTTCCTACAAGTCCCGTATTTCCCATGGCCGACATTTTGGCATTCCAGGCTTTTCTTCATTTCGATGTAATTGGGTAAAAAAAAAAAATACATATCGCTGCTAGCGCCCTAATTTATACTATAATCAGTACTGCTGAAATAGATTTTAGATCAATGGGATTTCAGACATACAATAATATCACAAAAAAAAAAATTATCAATCAGTTCTCCCAGTGAATCTTTTTTTCTAAGGAAAAAACAAATCACTCGGAATTGTGTAGATAAATCAATCTAATGATAAACTGATAGTAATAAAACTTATCGCAGACTTGAACTGGGATGTGATTGTGACGTCAACGTAAATTATGACGTCAACTTAAAATGACATAGGTAACTACATGACGAAAAAATAATAATATTGACGAGAGGAGAGAGCAAGAACTAACGGCCGAGGCTTTGGTGTGCAGCTTATTTTTATTTTGTTAAAATCGTCGTTTTCTCCGTAGTGATACTATGTGAAGTTGACGTCATAATTTACGTTGACGTCACAGTGATTCACGCGTCTCTCTCTCTGTCTCTAGCGGCAAGCACGCATGACGTCACACCCACAACATATGGCGCGAACGGTTTTTTTTCATTGTAAGTGTGGGTGGCCTCACACCCACGACGTACGTACAGCGCGCAAAGTTTGTTCTTTGAGAGTATGGGTGTAGTCACACCCATGACGTACTGTATATTTAGTGTCTATTTATATCCACAACATATGGCGCGAACGGTTTCTTTGTAAGTATGGGTGGCCTCACACCCACGACGACGTACAGCACGCAAGGTTTGTTCTTTGAGAGTATGGGTGTGATCACACCCACGACGTACTGTATATATTTATGTTTAATCATTTCTTTGTTTATGCACAAAACAAAATAATTTTCAGGCTGATACCAAAGCTCCTATGGCCTCTGATGATATACGACATCTGCACCAGCATAGTGGAGGCAATGGAAGCCAAAATCAACAAGTTCACAAGGAAATGGCTTGGTGTCCCACCCTGTCTGACTGACATAGCGCTATACTGTGTCGCCAAGCAAAGCTGAAACTACCACTGAAATCCATCCTGGAGGAATATAAAGCAGGGAAGATCAGACTTCAAAGCATGCTGGAGGACTCAGGAGACAAGGTGGTTGAAGCAATCAAGCCCCAGCTGAAGACAGGCAGAAAATGGAAAGTTCAAGAGGCGATGGATTCTGCAAAAGAAAGTCTCAAGATCAGAGAAATAACAGGACACACACAGACCAACAGACAAGGACTGGGGGTGACCAAAACTGAATGGTGGTCAAAGGCCAAAGGAAAAGCCAAAGAGACATGATGATTCAGGAGATGAGAAAAGAAGAAGACCAACAAAGACTCCAAAAAGCAGTCCCAGCAGAGCCAGCAAGGGCAATGGACAAGTGGGAGAATGCACTCCAAAGAAGTCTCACTTGGAATGACATTTGGCACATGGCCCCTCTCAGGATCAGCTTCATTCTCAGATCTGCATATGACCTTCTGCCTTCAAATGCAAACCTGGTGAAGTGGGGAAAAAAACAGACGATCCTTCATGCCCCCTTTGCCATGAAAAACAAACAGTGGAGCATGTCCTAAGCTCATGTAAAGTAGCCCTGGCTCAAGGAAGGTACACATGGAGGCACAACCAAGTGCTCAAAGAGATTGTACAAGTAGTCTGGGCTAGTACCAACACCACAAAGGGAAAATCAGGACTCTCAAAAGCAGCACCCGCAACATTCTTCACGGCAGGAGGCAGCGAATCATGGCCAAGAACAACAGTGCCACTCGGAACATGCAGGCAGAGTCTGCTGGACGGGGCAGATGACTGGGAGTGCACAGCAGACCTCCCAGAATGGAATAGTCACCCAGAGATTATCAGCAAGAGTGGCATGAGACCAGACATAGTATTACACTCTCAGTCAACCAAGCAGCTGATCATGATCGAGCTCACGGTGCCATATGAGAACAGAATGGAGGCAGCTCAGATCTACAAGACTGAAAAGTATGCTGATCTGGCAAACAGCCTGAGGAGAGAAGGCTATCAGGTCAAAGTCCTCACTGCAGAAATTGGAGCTAGGGGGTTTGTGGGAACGTCTGCATACAGCCTCATGAAACAGCTCTCAGTTGCAGGGAGGGAAAAAAACCAAAGCCTGAAAGCAATGGCAGAAGCGGCAGAGAGGTGTTCAAGTTGGATCTGGTCAAGGAGGAACAAAAGTGAACTTCATAAGGCTTAACTTTCCTACAAATATCAGGTGTCCCTGTGGCTCAGTGGTTAGTGCACGAGTCATTAAATGGAAATGAGCATGTCCAGAAGGGCATGGGTTCGAATCCCAGTCATGGCTCATCCCAAGATGGGAAAAAAAAAAAAAAAAAAAGGGGCAGCAGAGGGACATCCGGAGTCATGAACCGGGTGTGGCCCAACCCCCGAGTGTCAGGAGATAGGGCCGAAACACTCGCTTGAAGGGGGCTTCTCTTCTGAGGACTCTCTCTGCTGCCACGCTCTCCACGAGTTTCTTTCTACCGACTAGCGAACACGACTAGGTGAAGAACATCATCATTCTACTGGAACAATACAGCATCCAAACCAGCAGAACTAGTATCAGTCCTGAGAACAAAAGGATTACCCAATGTAGGTAACAACACACAGGTGCAGAGGACAAGATTCCCTGAACCTTCCTCAAAGTTTCAACGCACTCAAGAGTCCAAAAAATAGACCTGAAATCAACGCAGAAACGACACGTGCAATCTTTCTTCCTGACGAACACAACTGGAGATGCATACGGACTATTCAATGGCTCAATGAAACCAAGATCCAACATGATACCAATCTTTCTCTTAACAGCCCTTTTTCGCAGAAAAGGGGATTTCATAACATTTCTTTCTAACAGGGACATTTGTTGTGAGAGGGATCTGTAGTAGTAAATCATCTGAGAAAGAACTTGGTTTGGGAGTCAAATGTCTTGAAAAATATCAAAGGTTGCTGCACACAACTCCCTGGAGAGCTGCTATCAGACAAAGCACAATCAAACTGTACAGAACGAACATCTTCATCTGGCACAGAAGACGCCATTGGAACAGTTAAAGTAGGAATGGGTAAAGCGTCATCACAGTCCTGGACGACACCAACTGTACAAACCACTTCACGAACAGTACAAACAGACTTCGGAGAGGGATCTACAGAAATACCAATTCCTGGAGAACACTCAAGAGAAACCTGTTCCTGCTCACCAGCCAAAGGCGCTATATCTGACCCCCAGGCACCGAAGTACCTTGTGAAAGAACGACTGTAGGTACAACATCAGAAGTAGACACAGCAGACACATCAGAAGACGCTAACTGAAAGCAAGACTTCAATGACTCATCCGTCTGTTTCTGAACAAGTTCAGAACGAGAAATGTTCAGATCATCAGGGATCTGACACAAAGGCTTTTGTCCCCACATACTTATCTCTAGCCCTCGTAACGGCCGCTAAAGAGAAAGGTTCACCAAATACATCACTAAACTCACTGCTCACAGAAACTCCAGGTACATTACCCACAATGAGATCTGCGACAGGGCTATCCAAGACACAACTGGTCAAATCACCCCACAAATAAGGACAACTGACTGGCACTGTAGCCAGTGGAAACTCATCCACACGACCACCAAAAGAAACACACTTCACTGTGGTTCCTAACATCTGACTGTCAGAAACTAACCGTCTGCAAACGCCACAAATGGTAGCACCAGTATCACGCAGAACAGAACTCAAAGTGCCATTCACAGAACCAGACTCCAAATGCAATTTGCCTGTGAACTCACCAGCAGCTAGACAAGCAAAAGAAGAATCAAGAACAGAGCAACAAGCACTGGACTGTATGCTGACAGCTGAGTTCTTGGCAACAGTGGCGTTATTTACCACAAAAGGACATTCATCTGGGTGGCTAAGGGTGCAAATTCTACAAGGGTTTTTACCTGACTTCCATGGACACCTAGCAGCTACATGTCCTGTCATTTTTACACAAAAAACACACAACACTTGCAAACTGATCAGAAGCACTTCCTGAGGGACTCTTACTGCCAGAGGTATGACGGGCGCCACGACCACGATAACGGCTACCGCCAAAGTTATTTCCACGACCAGCTGAGTAACCAAAGCTCTGATGACCACAATAACAGCTACCATCAAAGTTACTTTCATGATCAGCTGAGGAACCAGAGTAGTGGCCACTGTTTTGAAAAGTAGAGTATCTGTTTTCCTCTGTCAGACTGACCACAGTATGGAGTTCTATCAGACTGACAGGATATGGATTTCTATCAAATTGACCAGGAGTTTTTGTACCCAACAGAAGCAAAAATGTTTACATCGGCTTTCCTAGAAAGCACCTTAGTGGGATGAGCATGTCTGTATGACTCTGCAGACTTGATCATTTCATCATCAAAAAAAGTTTTCACATCCTTTTCGCACAGAAAAGTAGCCAAGTCCTTAGAGACACACTCCAAAAACTGCTCACGCAAGATAAGATCCACCAGACCTTCAAAAGACTTATCACTTTTTGACAAAGAGACCCAACGGTCAAACAAACGCCTAAGTTCAACTGCAAAGGTCTCGAAAGGTTCATCTGAGCTAGGTTTAGCTTCACGAAAACGCTTACGAAAACCATCTGGGGTACATTGAAATTTTTTCAGCAAGCTCTCTTTCAAAAGCTCGTATGACACAACATTATTTTCAGCGAGACTGTGATAGAGAGTTAAAGCGGAAACCCTCAAGTAAAGCAGAAAGGTATGTGACCCACAAATCCTCTGACCAACTAAGGAACGAGCATGGGTTTCAAAACGAAACAGTAACTGTCTATATCATCAGTTCTTTTTCTTTAAAAGGGGGCAACTTAGGAAACGTAGGGCGAGGGGCGTTAAACCTGGGAAAACACCAGAACCTGACTCTCACTGTCCTGTCCTGAGACCGCACTCTGCTGAGAAGTAACTTGAAAAACTGTATTCTTTTAGTTTCCTCTATCTCTTGCATTTCTTTTTGTTTCCTCTTCCTTCTTGCATTCTTTTTGTTTTTCCTCTTCCTCTTGCTCTTTCTTTTTTGTTTCCTCTTGCATTCTTTTTGTTTTCCTTTCCTCTTGCATTCTTTTTTTCTTTCCTCTTGCATTCTTTTTTTCCTCTTCCTCTCTTTTTTTTGTCTCCTTGCATTCTTTTTGTTTCCTCTTGCATTTGTACCTCCTTCAACTGAAATTCTTTAATCCTAATTCTTTCTTCTCTTTCTATGTCTGGGCAATACATTTGTCAACATAGTCCAGCAGAGCCTGTCCCTCCAGACCACATACCTTACCTCGTTGTAAATATTTAGCGAAAATTTTGTCCTCGTCCATAGAGGACACAACAGGACTTTCTTCCTTAGCCTTCTGTGCCATTATGAAAATATGAAACAATGTCCTGTCCTGTCAAGCCCGATACACACACTATTTGATCAAATACAAACAATTGCTATCACAAGCAAGAAAGGTTTGAAACCCTTGTCCACTTAAATATATGAATTCCAACGAGGATTTTTTTTTTTTTTTTTTTTTCAAACAAACATTAACGACAATCACTCTTTAAAAGGCTAAGTATTATCAAACCCAACCAACAGAAAAAATATATATAAAAAATGAAACAGGATTTCAGGGATATGGGAAGAAGAAAAACACAATCGGTAATCAATGCCAAATTTTCAGCAACAAGTATAAATCAAGCAATGACATTAGAGTAATAACGAATATAATCAATGTATTGTTGTGTTGTTATTTTTTTTTTTTTCACACACTAAGCATTCAAAATGAAACAACTAAATAATTCTTTAAACTGGTTCAGGGCAGCCATTCACACACTCACGCATTCAAGAGAAAAGAACCCTAAGAATGCTGAAGAAGCAACACAATCCCCAAGTAAAGATAGAAACAGAAATAATCAGAGAGATATAACGGAAGGTAATAAAATTAAAGCCCACAAAGGAAGGGAAGAACTAGGAACTAGGCCCTCGTATCTCCAGAAACTATACAGAAGGAGATACCCCGTTACGCTGGGAGACGGGAAAGAAAATAGACACAATCATACAACAAAACAATACAACGCAACTCAATTGTTCCAAAGGAAAGTCTGTGAACGTGACCTATCCTTTTTAACTGGGGCAATTATAAGGGCACAAAACAAATGCTGCCACTAAAGTAATACTGAATTTAGTAGCAAATGAAATTCAACTTCGGGGTCACCAGATGTTACGGATGGTGTGCGGTGCGTGTTTTGCTGTCTGACTCCCGTTCTCAAAAGTTTGGATGCGTGTAATAATTAGTTCCCTACACACACCCACACCATACGCACATGGATAGCCAGGCAACACACGAGTTAATTTTTTTTTTTCTTTATAATTATGCTGCCTGAACCATCAAAATATACATTCATGTGAACTGGTACAAATCAACATATGTCACTACATAGCATATAGATCAAGATATCAATACATAGGAACTTCAATTATCAGATATCAGCGTCATATTACATATCTTGATATCACTCACAGATCTCGCGCCGCCGCCCACAGTGTCTCACATATACAGTCAACACACTCGGTTCCACAGTACTCAAGCCACAGTCTACAACACTAAAAGAACGTAAAGAAGGATAACCAAGGTCCCCACACATAAGCACACGGCTGTTCATAAACACAAACGATGAAGAAGAAGAAACATGTTCTCCACACAGCAAGCACAATAAATTACGTCGAACTATCAGAAGAAGAACCGCAGATTCACATTCACAAAGCACATTAATCCATAGCAGAAGAACCGCAGATCCACAATGCAAAGCAATCCATAGAAGAAGAACTGCAGATTCACAAGGCACAGTAAACCATTGAATCCCCGGCGAACACGATTTCAGCAAAGTTCCATAGAACACAATAAACTTCGATTCGACGTGTAGTTGATCTAAAAAAAAAAAATTAATTAACTTCTCCGTGTATTGATATTACATGTTCACATCAATAAACTCAGCCCACCGACACACATGAGGTGGTACAATTAGCGCACATAAATTTTCTTGTAGGAGTTTTTTTACGTCTTTGTCGGCGACACAGCCTTCACACAACATTTTATAACAAATACATTTCCTGGTACATATTTCACTGGTACCGTCATCAGAAGTATCGCACATACACATTGACCATCGACGCACTACTGACTTGACAGTCAGCCCTCTCCACATAGTAACACTACGGAGAAAGAAAACGACGATTTAAACAAAATAAAATAGGCTGGACACCCAAGCCTCGGCCGTTAGTTCTTGCTCTCCCTTCTCGTCAATATTATTATTTTCGTCATGTAGTTACCTATGTCATTTTACGCTGATGAGTCCCGTCAGTGGTGTTCAGTAGTGCCTGTTCTGATCCAGCAAACGAGGAACTATTGAACCCCGTACTTACGACAATAATTGCTTTGTTGTGGAATCAGCCTTAGTAAGCTGTCCCACCAGAGGGTGCCATGAATTAGTCAATGCCGTTGACCCAGACAGAATCAATTCAAGGCCATAGACATGGAGGGGCAGTCGAAATTGAGATCACCATGACAGCAAGGTACGAAAGGCCACACATTTGAGATTTTTTTAAATGCTGATCGATGGAGATGACAACGATGAAAATGATGCTACACATTTCCATTCTGGTCTGAGACTGTATGACAGGGTGTACTCTACGCTGCCATTTCCAAATGTATCAAACACTTCTTTTTTTTTTTTAGTTTGCATCTGCTTATGTGCTAGGGGTGGTGGTGCCGCAAGAAGTGGCACATCGAAATCATCTATTCATTATGGGAACAAAAATTTCCTTTTGAAGTATTGCTTACTGTTTAAGGTGTCCCTTTCTTATCAAACTTTCATTCTGAGGCAACGAACATTAAAAGGAGCCTCCCTGAAGGTATAAACCAGCGCATCAAACTTGCTGAGCTGGGTTTGTTGATTTCTTCGCCCAACATGCACAGATTAGGGTCAGCTCTTGCCTTCCTTGGGCTGATGATTGTACAGTTTGCCCATTGACTGTTTGAGCTGCTGATCTATCAGAAGGTTTGAAGGGCTTGTTTGGTCACGTGAGGTTATTCCGTTTGCAGTAAGGGTCATCTGTTTGTTTATCATCTTTGCAGTTAATGGCTGAAACCTTACAGATGGTGGCCTGCACAAAGCGTTTCTCTGACCCTGTTTCTGTTTCATGTCTGGGCATTTCAGCTGGAAATGTTCGCCTTCTGAGAGTTCGGTCATTGTGAATGTCTGTACAGGATGGTACGCTCGTAGCACAGTGGATGGCTGGCATAAAGTAGCATCTCTCTCTCTCTCTCTCTCTCTCTGACATAAGTGCTTAGTTTTAAATGACATGAAGATGTAATTATTCCTCGTCTGCTAATTGGTCAGACGTATTCATGTGGAAGACGAAACCACGTGCGCGCCCCAGTTGATGCCAAAACGCGGTGCCAGACGGACGCATGAAAGTAGTTTCCCAATGATAGATATCTAGCGTGAATAATTTCATTGGACCTTTACAATTCCTTTCAGATCAGTAATAGACATCATAATCACATTACGGTCATTAGAATCTACCAATCTAAGAAATCATTATTCCAAAATTAATTATATTATACTGATCAGCTTTCTAATCGACACTAGCAGTCTAGATCCTTTGTGCTAGGCTCTTTAGAGGCTGAACATTTTAGCACACATCGGCGGCTCTTTCAGCAGCCCTGTCGGAGGGTTTTTCAGAACCCTCAGACAGCAGCAGGCCCTCAACAGTCCCAGAATCAGTTAAAAGCTTGAATCAAGAGCTAGACGCAAGCTAGAACAAACATTTGAGACCCTAGCGGGACTACTTAGGCCTAAGAGAAAAGTTCCAAAGATGAAGATGGCGCCGCAGAACCCGTCAAATTTACCCGAGTTTCTGGAGACGATATAGAGTCAGAAGAGGGACACAACAGTGATATTTTGAAAGCTGAGAGAAATGGGGAACTTGAAGAATTACAGGAAAAATAGGCACAGCTTTTCACGTCGCAGAATAAAAAAGCTACCAGTCAGAGACAAATCTGACTTTGCTGAAAGAAATAGCCGCTGAATTGAGCGGTATGGACGAACCTGTAAACGAAGTGACAGAGGAACCGGCAGAAATTGTTAATGGTCGGTTGACGAACAAACTGTGACCGGATCTGCAGAAGAAGAAAGTTGAAGCCTACAACACACCGGCAAATTGTCAGAAATTCATCGTCCCGACGGTACCAAGAAAATATGGTCGAAATTACCGTCTGAGGCCATCAAATGCGACCTGAAAATGCAGCATATTCAGAGAGCGGTCATTAAGGCAGTGACTGTGTGCGTGCGTGCGCAAACTGATTACTTGATAGGCCTAGCGGCTTGACCAGTTCAGAGGCCAATTCTGAAGCCATTAAGCTCTCTCTGATTTTGTGTGTGTGTGTGTGTGTGTGTGTGTGTGTGTGTGTGTGTGTGTGTGTGTGTGTGTGTCTGTCTGTCTGCCTCTCTCTCTCTCTTCTCTCTCTCTCTCTCGGTAACGTGTACTGTGATGAAGAATGGAAGTCCTGTTCTTTGAAGATACTAAAGCTGACACAGAACAATGATTGAGGTGATGGTAAATGCTGGTTCTGACCTCTAGTTGAATCAGATTCACACAGGGAAAATGCAAACCAGAGTTAATGTCTACATTCTGTATATCAAGTGAAAGGTTCATAAATCAGTTGTGCGACTGTTTCAACGGCGTCAAAACAAAGACGTGTCATTTAGCTCTGACAATGTCAGTAAATAACTGTCTGAAAACCTTTTCCAGATCATTTAAAGTTTAAGAAACTGAACGTACGAGAAACATTGTGTAACATAAGTAGTTCAGATATGAAATGCTCTTTAAATTAGAAAACTGTGACAACCCAAGGCAGAACATTGTAACGTTTCAAGGCAATACATTTTTTTTTGAATTCGAGCATTATGACATTAGAAAACCGAGCCAAATGTATGGCATATTCTATAACGTTTCTTGAATCTTTGCACTTCTGGGATATCTCTGGGACTCTATATTTCGGAAATACTAAATGCAAACGGACATGACATCTGGTAGACTAACGTCACTGACAACAGTTCTCTAAAACATCTAGAGTGAAACGAAGGTAAAAGCAAAGCAAGGCAAACACGATATGTTCTCTGGATAACTTCTCCCCTCGCTCCCACCCCCATCCCCTGCCCCCCCCCCCCCACACACACATACACACATACATATACACGCTCAAGCGCACTCGCGCGCGCGCAGACATAAAAATGCATAGAATAACACATTATGTTTGAAAAACAAGCAGCAGATTATATCCTATTACATTACAAAGGTTACGATGACAGTGTTCAGAGTTCCATGACATTGAATATTTTAATTTACCAAATGACTCATACAGTCATCACCAACGTTGTAACTTGGCACCACGGACTTACAGAAATGAACTTTCCTGAATTCAAGCAGGTGCGTAGGCAATGGGCTTTCGACAACAAAAGTTTCACACTTCGTAGCGGTGCAAAGTGCACGTTTTCATGTACCTCAGGATGGCATTCATTTTCAAATAGAAATTCATGCATACCACCAATAGCCACAAATACCTTCTCAGGAATCTCTTCTTCTGGAACAGGTACTTGACAGCGCCTTTTCCAGAAATCACATTTGCATATTTCTTCATCCAGTTTATGGAGAGACAATTCTGCTGTAGACGTGGGCTCAGATTAATTAAAAAAAAAAAAAAAACCAATCTTGACCTGTTTACATTTTAGAAGTCCGCACATAAACAGCTGGTACCATCAATTCCCTTGATAATCACAACAGGGAAAATGTGCGCTGGACTACTGAATCACTGATCGTCAACATGTCATCAGTGTCCTTCGTCAAAGACTCGCTGACTGTATAGTAGCTGTGTAGGGTTTTGACGTGTATAGTAGCTGTGTAGGGTTTTGACGTGTCAAGAACATAGAACATATGAGGTGAGTATTAAATGGTGTGCATTATTGGAATGTTGACACATTAATCAGAAAGTCTTTCAAAGAACTCATGTGCCTTCGACGCTTCCTCTACTTCTGTTTTCCAATGAAATATATGTGGTAAAGTTTTATCTTTTTGATCACAGTCATTTTTTCATAAACCTACTTTCTTCTGGTGACAGATCATCCTGATTTCTCATGATTAATTTCCCTTTCCATGCTCCATGGGGGGCATCCGTAGATGTAACTCTTTTGATACGACAGTTATGAGATAGTTTAGTGACTAAACTAAGGCTGATTTTACTGTCATTTTTGGCGTGGGGGGGGGGGGGTGGGGGTAGGGACGAAGGGGTGAGGGGGACGGGGGGGGGGGGGGGGGGGGGGGGGGGGGGGGGGGGGGGGGGGGGGGGGGGGGGGGGGGGGGGAGGGGGGGGGGGGGCTGTGGTTTCAGGAGAGAACATAATAATCTACAGGAAGACGATAGTTGTTAAAATTCCTACCCCCTCCCAATAAAAATGAATAAATGAATAAAATCAGTAACATTCTAAAAAAAAGATAGGTTTTAGTCGGCAGGCTTATATCCGCAATTTTTTCGCCTGACTGTAGAATAGTTGGAGTAGCCAATTTCCAGCACACCTCTATTCTGGTTGGAGGATGTGTGGATTAAGCGGTTGCTAAAGCGCATCGTCTGCTATCAAGTAAAGTTCAGCCATCTCTACTATACCAACCAGTTTTATCACACTGCTGCTGACGCAGATAAATGACTCCATGTTTGGTAGACGTTTGCAAACTTCTATCTGACAATAAGCTTTGACAGTTCCTCCTAATCGTGAATACCTGACTATTGCATCCAGCAGCATTTTAGGTAGTCTTCAAGTCTGTCAGTGAGTTCTCTGGACTCTCTTCTCCTTAAGGTCGGGCTCTGGAAATTGGGGCGCAAAAAAGGAACGCAAAGGGACGCCAGTTCCGCCCCACATAAGTGTTTGAATGCCAGATATGGCATATGTAAAGTCTTAATATTTGGAATTGGCATTACATTGCGAATTCAAGTGTCTTTTTAAACTTTCACACCCCGTTGTTGTTCGTTTGTCGTCCAAGGGCCCACTTGACCAAACATGAGATAGGGAATATGACATTAGGCAACACAGACTTCGTCAAAACACAGTCGGCAAAAGCAAAGCATCTTGAGTCATCCGCTTATGTGCCATGATGTCGAACGTAAACATGTCTGACACTTCTTCTGCAGTCGAAGCTTTCTGGCAACCATTTCAAATTTTGGAACAGTGCGTCGTCTAAAGAATCCTGATAATCGGCCCCACCAGGACTATCCACAGTACAGAAGCTTGGCTCTAGGAAGTGCTTCATGGGACACGCTGTGAGCAGGGATTTCCAACTTCAGGTGCACTTCAGAAAGACAAATTGTAGTGCCAAAGATGCTTTTCAAGGAGCAGGTTTTCCAGCATATTCATAAAAATGTGTTCTGTTTGTGATGGGGGAATCACAGTCATACTTGTGTTCACACACCGTTTTATTTGAAAAGAATCCAGTTGGTAACAAATGACTTCGGACACAAGCACACCCTTTCGCTCTCCATAGAACTATATAGTCTGTTTCAGCAAAATGGAAATTTTCACCTATCAAAGTGGAGTGACATGTGAGAGCATCCCTTTGTCGAGGCTCTCACACAGTCCAATACGCCCAGTCATCCATCCTCGCTTAGGCAGTATCATGGCATAAATTGTAACCAACAACAATTTGTGCTGCACTCAGAGGGACAAAATGACGTTCTAGCACAAACTGACGCTGAAGGTGTTTTGTATCTAGCAGGATGGCACATGTTGCAAGGACACCTGTTGTCGTCCCACATACTTTGTGCGGGAATCACTATGCGCGTTGTTTCGTCTGTCTGTCTACGTTTTGGTTTGTAAGCAGTAACCAAATTTATTTCGGTGAAAGTGATTGTGCTTATGAAGCTCCGAAGTGGTCTTTATGCAATGCGCTCAGTAGTAGTTGTTTGGGGCATGTTGGACAAATGCAGGAGACAACCGAGCAGGCTTTTGACAACAAGAATGAGGATGAGTTAACCTATGTCCTTGGAAAGGTCAAGGTCTCTGACAGACAGCTGGCTGAAGGAATTCGCCAAATGACTGGACAGCTTGGATCACGTCGATGAAGTTGATGGACTCTGAGTGACAGTTACTTGAAGTTTTGTTTAAGTCTAAATTAGAATGATTGTGAAAATGTATGCTGTCGGAATGAAAAAAATGATGGTCAACACATGTTGATTGATTTTCATGATCTGTGCAATATGAATTGGAATTATTTTCATGATAATCTTGTATATGTTAGTAACTAGAATGATAATCACTTCTCCAATATTAAAACTAAAACAAAAAGCAGCTCACACATGCACACAGAGAAAAGAAAAAAATCAATTACATTTTAACCTAGTACACACCTATGGATATCTGGGAGTCAGAAGCGGCTCATAATCCTCGTGTCGCCGGCCCAAATATCCACCAGGCCATTTCAGTACAGAGTAATGCCCCCCCCCCCCCCCCCCCCCCCCCCCACTCGCCTCCCATAGTTAACATTGGTTCTGACCCCTTTCAAAAAACTCCTTTGAATGAGACTGTGTAGCAAGCGTCCATGTGTGAATGCAAACGTGACATCTTGCACACATGTAAAATTTAGTAATTAACTTTTGGAAGAGAAAGCCAGTTTGGCCATTTGAATGGATGCCATGTATATGCATGCAGCTTCTGTGAAGAGTTGAAGGAAATATGTGACGATAGTCATTTGAATGACAAAGAAAACAAATGATTAGTCCGAGCGGGAAGCCCATCAGTCAGCTTTACCCAGATAGGCTGCTCATTTTCTAATCAAGAGTGGGGATTGTAAGGACTTAGAACTTTGTCTCCAACGAGAGAGTCTAACCAATGATATGCATAAGTACTGTCAATAATACAATGACAATAATGAAACGACTTCCAGACAGAAGATGTTAGGGTTTGCCATACTTTCACACACACACACACACACACACACACACACACACACACACACACACACACACACACACACACACACAAGACAGTGCTACCTGTCATAGATCCCCAGTCTTCCACAATCTGTAATGTGAACAAAGCCACGTTGTTCATTGTGTGCATTAACCCTTACGCTAGTTGTCGCGCCATTACGTCATGGGCGACACTGATCGTCACGACTTAACTCGCGCTGCAGGGTTAGCCTCGCAAACCTAGTTTTACCGACATAAACAGATACGAAACTATGGCTCATTGACAAACTAATTTGTAACAGTGACTGAACGAGCCTTGGAACATGGATTTTCAGTATTTTAGCTTAGTTTATAGTTTATAGCAGCCTGTAATGCATAGTGCGACTCGAACCTTCTGGCAAACAACAGTGGCGGCACCACTGGAATATTATAGAGAACATGATAGAATAAGGAACTTGTTTGAAGATGTTTTTGCTGATGCTGTTGTGAAAAAAAAGCAGGTGAAGAAAGAAGTTATGGACACGTTGAAT
>JADBJO010008660.1:35000-37500 GCA_016801955.1 Conus betulinus
GGTAAGATACTGGCTCAAGTTGCTAAAAGATGTCTCCAAAACAGAATACCCAAACAGGCGTATGAAAGGGAGAAGGCCGAAAATTTTAAGACCCAAAACTGGGCAAGAGACATAAAACGCGCTGCCTCGACATGTATGGTTTTTCAATAGTCTGGTTAAACGAAGGAGTAGGTGACGAGGACAGGTATCTACGAACATTAAAACAAAGAATCACTGATTGCTATAAACAATACTGGTATGATGAAATAAATAATAGTGAGAGGTTTAATACATACTATCCCTTCAAATCAATACACCAGCCTGAGGAATACCTATACAACATTACAATAGCAAAATTCAGAAAAAAGCAATAATCAGATTACGCCTAGGAACTAATGAATTTACACACAAATAAAAAGTACATAGACAATGAAGCGATAACAACTTGTCCCTTTTTGCCCAGTAGAAGAAACAGAACTGCATTTCCTTATGCCCATGCTATAGGCAACTAAGGGAAAGAATACATATTGAAGCACTTTAAAAACGTTGGCATAATCACTATACAAAGTTTAGTACAAAATAGCAATACAGAAATTACCAGGGACGTGGCCATGTTTACATATTATGCATAAAAATATAGAGGATCTTATATATAGGCAGTATAAAGGATAAGCACAATTTGAGAAAACAAAATATAAGAAACAAAACATTAATAGCATTATTATAAACAACTAGCACGTAGATGGGTAGTTGGGGTATGAAGGAAAATATACATGTTACAAAGTAGAAACGAATTGTATAGTCTGTTATAAAATTACCTTATACTAATTGGGGATAGGATCTATGAGAGAATCTATGACAAGGGTAAAATGGGAAAATATAGATTTGTATAAACCTCGAATACTCAATAGGAACACATGGACTGAGTTGATACATAATGAATTGCATTTGCCACTTGTTGTGTAAACATGATGTGGACAGGCCGGAGGCCTCATAACAAAAGGCGCCGCGCATTCGCACGCGTCAAGCGTCAAGTGTCTCTCTCTCTCTCTCTCTCTCTCTCTTGCCATTGCAATGAAGCAATTATCACCAGCGTGAACAAGAACCCAGGTCCATGAAAATATATGGTGAAAATAATTATAAAAGATGGTGTCTATAGTTGATGGTGCGACGTTGAAGACATCCCCGCTGCGTGTTGCAATGACTGACAATGCGACCGCCAGTGTTACTTTCTCAGGATACTTGCACACGGTTGTGTACAATACATCTCTTCGAGAAGACTGCATCCCAGTTGTGTTCAGTGAGATGGAGTATTTGCCTTGGGACAATCCTGATAACATTGTCAGTGCAGAAGTGGAAAACACAGTGCGTATAATCAAGAGCAACGTGATAGGGCTGCTGTTTCTGATTGGTGTACCAGCTAATGTCATCAACATGGCGGTGTTCTACAAACAGGGACTGAAGGATCGGGTCAACCTGTGTCTGTTTGCCTTGTCTTTTGCCGACGGTATGTATCTGGCAGTGGCGATGTTGCATCATGGGGAACAACTCTTTCATACAATTCTCTACAAAGGAAAGATTTGGCCCAATCCAAACATTTTTAACGAATCTGAATTTTCCTGTTATCTACGATACATCCTTATATATGTCACAAATTCTTTCCGCAGTCATCGCTACAGAGAGGTGCCTGTGTGTTTTCAATCCAATCAAAGTTCACAGTATATTACGCACTAGAACGATGATAATCATCATCCTTTTGATTTCTGCCTTGGTATTTTGTCTGTATTTTCTTGTGGCTTTTCGATATCGCATTGGATGTGTATATGATCCAACGTCAGGTGTAATTATTAAGACACCTATCAATGGGCGATTCTACATGGCACACAAAGAGTTCATCGATAATCTTGAAAGTTTCGTTTTTGGTATTGGTGTTCCTGGGGTTGTGATAATCACAGTGACAGTAATGACAATCATGACGATCGTGAAACTTCGTCAGGCAATGTCATGGCGAGCTAAAACTTCGTCGTCACTCTCTGCTCGTGAACTGGCTCTAACCAAGATTCTTGTCCGTAACTCCATCTTCTTTATTGTTTGCTCGCTTCCAAACGCTCTAGACCGCTTTGCTCGGATCTTTTTTCCAGAAATGAGCGCTGGGCGACGAAATCAAAACTTATTGTTATCTGTGGTATGGATTGTTGAGATCTTCAGCTTTATTAATGCAACCTTCAACATCGTCATTTATTACACTATGGGGTCTCACTTCAGGGAAATATTCTGGACACTGCTTAACAGAAACCCACAGATGAAAAGTAGTAGGAGCAATGAAAATAATAGGAGAAAATAGAAAATTAGAGAAACTGGAAATATGTGTTTAAAATCTTACAGAAATTATAATGACGACCTGATGAATATCGTTCTTTAGGTTGGTGTACATATTTTTCATGTGTAGATGCACACGGATATTGTTTGGAACAGCTTTGACAGACTTAATTACAAAAAATGAAGTATGTTTTCTGTTCAT
>JADBJO010008660.1:42500-57500 GCA_016801955.1 Conus betulinus
ATAAAAACACTGACAACACTGACACCCCCCATATCCTGACGACTGCACCAGCATGAAACAGCGCTGTTTTTTTATGCTTACCTTTTAACCCAACTTTTAACAGATGCCGCTCCCAATTCGGTTGAGCACTTTTCTTAAATTGTTGTCGGTTAGCAATACCTTTATATATATATATATATACATATATATAATTTATATACATGCGTGGTGTGTGTGTGTGTGTGTGTGTGGTGTGTGTGTGTGTGTGTGTGTGTGTGAAATGACCCTCAGTTCCAGTTTACACCACAAAATCAAAGAAAAAAGTACATGGGTAAAAAGTTAAGTGATGTGTGCGCATTTTGACCATGTATACAATATTAGTATAGTCACGTTCCAAGCTGCGCAGATGTAACTCTTTTGCAACACATGGAAAAGGGCAAGTTTTGTTTTTCCTAATAAGCACGTCTCTCTCTCTCTCTCTCTCTCTCTCTCTCTCTCTCTCTCTCTCTCTCTCTCTCTCTCCAGTATAGAGGATGAAGTCCACTTTTGCTTTGCTCTGTGCTGCCCAGCACTAAATGATTGAGAGTAAATATATCCCTGTCAAGTATTGTAGCAGTCCATCAGTATTTAGTTAGTCTTACTTTTGTCGTCGAGAAATGAAGGTGTTATGAATCATTTTTCTATATATCTGTATAAGTCGTTTTAAACGGCGGAGCACTATAATTTGATGATATTGTAACTCATATAAACACAGGGCATATGCTTATAACTGATTTAGTACACCAAAGTGCGTGAAAAGTTTCATTTAGCTCACATTAGCTTGCTGCCTTATGGGGCTTTCTCTCTCTCTCTTCAAATCTCTCTCTCTTCTCTCTCTCCTCTCTCTCTCTCACTTCTAAAAAAAATAACACTAGAAGATGTCTTTCGTCTTCTTCTTTCTACTACTCGTATAATAAGGTACTAATGCGACTCTTTTTAAATCAGTCTTAGTAAAAGAACGGTGATTTAGAGTCTTCAGAGTGAATCTTCGTCTTCGTCTTGCTAAATGTGCAGAAGAAGCAAAATATTCCCATTTTGAGCTTTTCAATACTTAAGTAGAAATTAAAGAGCTTTCTTAAGGTCTATGGCCTCTATCGTGAGGGGATGGCCTTGGGTTTCCTGCTACAAACAAGCTTAGGTCATTGCTATTTGCTTTTGAAGGTTTTTTATTTGACGGCTCTAAGTTGTTACACGCAAAATCAGACCATGTCAAATATCAGGTTTTGCTAATTACAAACTGTTCGTTGTCAACTCTCCTCTGGTTAATTCTCTCTCAACGTTCGACTCTCTCTCCCTCACATATTCTGCTTTCAGCTAGTATACTAAAAACACTTGTTCACGATTCTTCTTTTCGCGAAGTCGTCTTTTTCAATTGACAACAAAACCATCCCTACCAAATTGCCTTCTCCTTTTGTCAGATACTTGCCGTAATGTCGTTCACGACTGTTCCTGTTGCGCCAACATGGATTCACGCACGGAACGAATATGTTGTGTAATTAAAATTTCAGAGAAAACGTTGGTTAACAACACGTTCGCGGAGCCTCCACGATTTCAAAAACTTGTTCACAGTAGCGTTGCCGGAAATGTTTTCATCGGGGGTTAGATAAATTGTGGGAGCGGGATTGTTTCACGATGACGGCCAGCGCGGACAACAAGTTGGCAGAGCAAAGACAAAGGCGGGCTGCAAGCTTAGGGCTCAGTGATGATTGACAGGACTGAAGAGGAAAAGACAAAGGAGGGCGCCTTGCAGCCATGGATTCACGCCGAATGACACGAAATTGTCACACACAAATGACGTCTTGGAAAAAAAACAAACAAAAAAAAATGACGTAATTACTAACATTGACGTCTCAATGGTCCTTTCAGCTTTCAAATCTCACATTTCTTGATAGCATTTACACAACTCTGATATGTGATTCACATGATTTTAGTTGACACGAACTCAGAAGCAATCTGAAGCAATCAAAGCTAAGTGCATTTTCGTTATTTTTCTTCGTTTTTGTTTCACCTGAAGAAGACCTAAGAGGTCGAAACGCGTTGTGTGTTGTATTGTGACTCGTTTGTCCACGTTTCTCTGGGCGGTTCGCTGACACTTATTTAAGATTGTCTCAATGGTGCAGAAAGATATCTATTATATAAAGCTCAGTTTGTCTGTCTGCCAATCGCCACCAACGTTGGTATCAAGTATCCATGGTGTCCTACAAAAAGCAACGTCGGGTCGGCGATCACGTGACGCATTGCGTCGTGACGAAATTTGCGATCACAGACGCAAAACTGGACATCAGAACACTACACGACAGACAAACTCGCCGGGGCGAGACAGGGTCGAAGCGCGTAAGCGCTAGTATATATATTATATATATATATATATATATATATATATATATATATATATATATATATATATATGTGTGTGTGTGTGTGTGTGTGTGTGTGTGTGTGTGTGTGTATTCTGTTCATAGTGCACAGTTGCCTCGTTATTACACAATATGCATTATGTTCATGTCTTTTAAGAGAGCATTAGTGAAATGCAGTCAATCTTATAAATTGGAAGCAAGACAATTGACTGGTTTTGGCAAAATGATCCTTTCAGCTTTCAAATCTCACATTTCTTGATAGCATTTACATAACTCTGATATGTGATTGACATGATTTTAGCTGACACGATCTGAAACACAGATTTCATTTGTTTCGAGTACCGTAAGCAGAATGTGTTTTCTGTTTTTTCCATATAATATATATTTTTTTTTACAGAATATAGGTTACAAAATGTTGGCTCTGGTACCTGTTCAAAGGATGTTTTAATATTTAATTTTATTATAGAATTGTTCGTCAACAATAAAGATTTTCACCCAAATGAAAAGGTACATGTGATTAAAATCACACACACACACACACACACACACACACACACACACACACACACACACACACACACACACACACACACACAGACACACACACACACACACACACACACACACACACACACACACACACACACACACACACACACACACACACACACACACACACATACACACATCCATTAACGCCCAATATTCTGTTTATTTTTTGCACGCACGTTTTAACAAAAGGATATGAATACATTATCCTTTAGTATTTTTTGAAAAGCTGTTGGCTTATCTATGAAAAACCATGTCTTTTTGATTGCGTTCGTGTGGCTTCCCTATTTGAAAACCATGCCTTTTTGAGTGCGTTCGTTTATATCCCTATTTTAACAGTATTTGGAGAAATTTCACCATACAAGATTCTGCTGAAATGATTATCTTCTCTCTCTCTCTCTCTCTCTCTCTGTCTCTCTGTCTCTCTCTCTCTTTCTGTCTGTCTGTCTCTCTCTGCCATTGTCTCTCTCTCTCTCTCTCTGCCCCTCTCCCCTCTCTCTCTCTCTCTCTCTCTCTCTCTCTCTTGTCATTACAATGAAGCAATTATCACCAGCGTGAACAAGAATCCAGATCCATGAAAATATGAGGTGAAAATAATTATAAAAGATGGTGTCAACAGTTGATGGTGCGACGTTGAAGACATCCCCTCTGCGTGTTGCAATGACTGACAATGCGACCGCCAGTGTTACTTTCTCAGGATACTTGCAGACGGTTGTGTACAATACATCTCTTCGAGAAGACTGCATCCCCAGTTGTGTTCAGTGAGATGGAGTATTTGCCTTGGGACAATCCTGATAACATTGTCAGTGCAGAAGTGGAAAACACAGCGCGTGTAATCAAGAACAACGTGATAGGGCTGCTGTTTCTGTACCAGCTAATGTCATCAACATGGCGGTGTTCTACAAAACAGGGACTGAAGGATCGGGTTAACCTGTGTCTGTTTGCCTTGTCTTTTGCCGACGGTATGTATCTGGCAGTGGCGATGTTGCATCATGGGGAACAACTCTTCATACAATTCTCTACAAAGGAAAGATTTGGCCCAATCCAAAAGTTTTTAACGAATCTGAATTTTCCAGTTATCTACGATACATCCATGTATATGTCACAAATTCTCTCTGCAGTCATTGCTACAGAGAGGTGCCTGTGTGTTTTCAATCCACTTAAAGTTCACAGTATATTAAGCACTAGAACGATGATAATCATCATCCTTTTAATTTCTGCCTTGGTATTTGGTCTGTATTTTCTTGTGGCTTTTCGATATCGCATTGGATGTGTGTATGATCCAACGTCAGGTGAAATCATTAAGACACCTATCGATGGGCGATTCTACATGGCACACAAAGAGTTCATCGATAATCTTGAAAGTTTCGTTTTTGGTATTGGTGTTCCTGGGGTTGTGATGATCACAGTGACAGTAACTGACAATCATGACAATCGTGAAACTTCGTCAGGCAATGTCATGGCGAGCTAAAACTTCGTCGTCACTCTCTGCTCGTGAACTGGCTCTAACCAAGATTCTTGTCCGTAACTCCATCTTCTTTATTGTTTGCTCGCTTCCAAACGCTCTAGACCGCTTTGCTCGGATCTTTTTTCCAGAAATAAGCGCTGGGCGACGAAAACAAAACTTATTCTTATCTATGATATGGATTGTTGATACATTCAACTTTATAAATGCAACCTTCAACATCGTCATCTATTACACTATGGGGTCTCACTTCAGGGAAATATTCTGGACACTGCTTAACAGAACCCACAGCTGAAAAGTAGGAGGAGCAATGAAAATAACAGGAAAAAAATAGAAAATTAGAGAAATTGGAAATATGTGTTTAAAATCTTACAGAAATTATAATGACGAGCTGATGAATATTGTTCTTTAAGTTGGTGTACACATTTTTCATGTGTAGATGCACACAGATATTGTTTGGAATAGCTTTGACAGACTTCATTACAAAAATGAAGTATGTTTTCTGTTCATGCGTTCCTGTCTTTGTTCGTCATATGTTGCAGCTTGTGTGCATTGCTATGTTTGTAATCTTTTCACTTCTGTTTGTGGTTGCAGAAGCCAAGTGTATTTTCCTCTATCTGTCTGTTATTGAACACGTCTTTTTCTGCCCTCCTACCCTATTCCAAAACCAGATGTTAATGACTGAATATAGATATTGTCGAGAAACACCACAGAGAGTGAATAAATGCAAGTGCCAATGTCCATCTCTCTGTCTCATAGAACGGATAAGGATAGACTTTATCCACCACAGGAAGAGGTGGTGGGGGGGGGGGGAGGGATTTTGGCGACATGCCTTTTCTCACTAACCGAGAAATAAATTTTGGCGTGATGTGATTTTGGAACGTTGTACCGGGTGTAATATGTATTGTATTGCAGACCCTATCAGTGCGTGCACGCAAAACAAAAATGTCAAAACAGGCATTTGGCCTGTCTCCTCTCCATTCCCTTCTGCCTCCTGGGATAGACTGCTGTCAGAGAGAACAATCTGGAACGAGTTTATGCTGTCGTTTGTGGTAGGTCTGCCTGAAATCTGTTGTGCATTTTGCAACTGCTCTGAAGGGAGTGAAAAGTTAAAGAAAAAATTAACACTTGGGTATGATAGATATATTGGTATATGAACTGGAACTGTGGGAACTTGTTCACCAGGAAGTTTCAGATGGAATTAAACATGTCGTATGGTAGGGAGCGAAACAGGTGGGTGAGGGAGAGCGAAGTAAGAGAGCAGAGGGTGACCAGGAAGAATGATACCAGTCTAACATGCTGATTCCGGCACTAAAACAAGATATACCGTCAGATAATAAACGAAGAATAACGAAAGCAACGTACGAAAACCAGTAATGACTACACTGCGCGATCCCTACCACTTTTGTGAATAATTGAACAGTCAATGAAAAATGAGAAGTGGGAGAGGGAGAGAACAGAGAGAGAGAGAGAGAGAGAGAGAGAGAGAGACGAGAGAGAGGAGAGAGAGAGAGAGAGAGAGAGAGAGAGAGAGAGAGAGGATATATTTGTCGAAAATATACTGGTCAGTTCCGTATTGACATATGTGCAGACAACATTATCATTCCGAAGTTTTTCAAATCCCAGATCTATCCCCAAAGCCCCCAAAGCTTCCTGAAGATTCTGAAAAAAAAATATATATATATTTTGAGAAAGTGGAGTTCGTTTTACTTCGTCATAGTTCTCATCTTCGTTGAAAGTTCCGTATTCTTTGATTGGCGATAACACAAATTGTTAAAAAGATCTGATAATGAGTCGGGCAAACAACAGGAACAAACACATTACAAGGCAAGTGATTCCGTCAAAAACAACAAAGACAAACAAATTGCAAGACAAGTGAGTCCGCCAAAAGACAGGGACAAACAAATTACAAGTGTTTCGTCTTGTGATTTGTTTGTCCCTGTTGTCGGACTCACGAACAATTCCTTTCCAATTTGTTTGAATTTCCGCCTGTGGTCACCTCACTTTGAAAATGATACGTCATGGCTTCTGAGCTTTCTAGACGTCCTGGCTTATTTTGATTGGCTATATACACGTCATGGTTTCTGAGTTTTCTAGATTGTTCTATGTATTTTGATTGGCTTTACCACGTCATGGCTTCTGAGCTTTCTAGAAAGTTCTATGTATTTTGATTGGCTACACCACGTCATGATTTTCGAACTTTCTAGAATCTACGATGTTTGTGAATTGGCTGTGCTCCGTATTTTCCCAGCTTCCAATTTGGAGTATTTGAGGGAAAAAGGTGTGTGTGTTTGTTGATATTGTAGTTAGATAGATCTGTTTTGTAATGATTGTGATGGTCATATCACAACTAATTCAGAGCTCTCCAGCTGGATGTAAATATTTAAAACTGTTACCAAAGTCGACATTGTCTCTATCTTAATCTGATTCAACGAGCAATGGGAACCAACTCTTGGTATTTAAACCAGTCACCGTCCCACGTCCACTGACGTATTTTCAAAGAATAGTAACTTGAGTCTTTTCATTCAAATACAACTAAATGAATATCTTGTTTAAAAAATAATACTAAATTCATGAAATAATGATCAAACAGAGTGCAAAACTGATTTAGAATTCCAACATACTAAAACGCTGAGCAAAATCAGCGATAGATCAACAAAAAATGTCAAAGGTATAGGAATCGCAACCAGTTCTGCCGTGAAAATGGATAGATATCCACCAAGCTTATAGGATTTCCCAACCTTTAGGGAATGAGTAATAGACTTTGAAACTCCACGCCTATTATCTAAAAAAAGACCCATCCTCGTAGATCGTGCGATGGCTGGGATATGTTTGCGCTAAATGTGTTTTAACTGACGTGGTCAAAATATTTAGATCTTGTCATTAAAAAAAAAGAGAAAAAAAAATCAGTGTAACGTATACGAAAACAAGCTCTACTTAATTCATACGATGGTAAAGAGTAGTGTTTATAACTGAAGCAGTATTCTGTGGATTAACATACTTTTTTCCCCACAAAAGTGGGAACCTTAAATGGAATTCTTTGAAAGTGTTTATCATTCTTACTGTTTTGGGCTCCAGTTTAACAGAATTTCTCTGCGCTTACTCTGAGTAAATACACTTTGCAGCTACCACTTTTCTCATTCGATCAAGGGGTGAGAATTCCTCTAATCTGTAAAATTTTGTTATATTTGTGTGAATGAAACGCCCGATATAGGGCCAACTTGATAGGGTTAAAATTCAAACACAGTAATTTCCTAAAATAAAGGTTAAAGGCATATAAAAAGAAGACTTCTTTCGAGTGAAAACTTCTAGTAAGAGTATGAGAGTATGAGGGAGGGGAGAGAGAGAGAGAGAGAGAGAGAGAGAGAGAGAGAGAGAGAGAGAGAGAGTAGAGAGGTATGGTGTGTGTGGTGGTGGTGGTGGTGGTGGTGGTGGTGGTGGTGGTGGTGGTGGTGGTGGTGTGTGTGTGTGTGTGTGTGTGTGTGTGTGTGTGTGTGTATGCGAGGGTATGGGGTGTGCTCGTATAGAGATGTGTGTATTTATTTGTGTGTGTGTGTGTGTGTGTGTGTGTGTGTGTGTGTGTGTGTGTGTGTGTGTGTGTGTGTGTGTGTGTGAATTGTATTCCTTTTCTTTGAATGAAAAATGTTAAAATTCTGTTCATAATGTTTCATAAATGTCAGTACAACCATGAGCTAATCTGACAAGAAGTTAGTTTCATTCAGTCAGTATGTGTGTGTGTGTGTGTGTGTGTGTGTGTGTGTGTGTGTGTGTGTGTGTGTGTGTGTGAGAGAGAGAGTGTGTGTGTGTGTGAGAGAGTGAGTGTGAGAGAGAGAGAGAGAGAGAGTTTTGACACTTTGACACTTTGATGTTTTATTGTCATAACCAAATAGGTGACAAGGGGGAGGGGGGGGGGGGGGGGGGGGGGGGGGGGGGACAGGGGGAGGGGGGGGGGGGGGGGGGGTAACGGAACAATAACATCTCTCTCTTCCTTTCCGGCAAAACAAATAGTACACTTTCATTCCTAGTGTGTATCAAATCAAAGGTTAACAAACAAATAAATTCGTAACATTTCCTCATGTCCTCACGCACAGGGAGTAATGCAGTAGGGTTGAAAAAAAAAAACAAAAACAAAAAAAAAAAAAAAAAAAAAAAAAAAAAAGTTGAGACTGACTCGACCATCCACTCAATCAAATAATGACATTGTATTTTACTGATCTCTTCCACATGTGATGAATCATAATATACATTCAGATATTTCTTATAATGCAATAGCTTAAATTTCACTATCCTTCATCTGGCTAATTTTCAGTGTCTCCGCGATGAATTTCGCAACTGATTTAATTACAAGTTCATCATCTGATGATAACACGATTGCGACATTTTGTCTTTTCGCTATATCTTACTGGAAAATGAACAATTTGTCCGCACTTCATTATAAGCAGTACAGTGGAACAGAAAGTGTTCTTCGTCATCAATAATGTGTCTACATACAGGACAAGGAGATTCTGTGGATGTTTCACATACAAACCATCTTTTGTTCGCATTAAAACCTAAAGTTCTCAACCTAAATCTTGCGTAATTTATTCTGTGCCATTTTTCTGTTATGACATTGAGAAACTATTCAGAATGAAACATATTCTTAAATGAGAAAAACCAGCGATATTTTTTTTTTCACTTTCCATATCTGAGTGCCAATTCTGTTCAAAGGAACAAATAAGCCTGTCTTTAAATTTCGCAATGAACTGTTGCTCATTTCCTACTTCCTGGGTCATCCACACTATTCCAAAACCCTGTTCTGAAAGGACTTTCTTTACTTTATGAGCCCAGTTATCTTTACGTTTTTCCGTTTCTAGAAGCATCATATCATAGGCTTACCTGGTCAAACGGGACTGGGGTAGCTTCAAGATCTTCAACCAGTACTTAATACATTTCTCAAATGTACTTATATACAAAGGGTATCTGCCCATCTCTCCATATAAAACGGTGTTGGATGAATGAATAGGTACTTGAAGGAAACGCTCTATAGCATACGTATGTACTTTTTCCATCTGCGAATTTTCATGTAAGCCCCAAATTTCAGCTGCATAAGAAAGAAGAGGTTTTATCTGTGTATCAAACATTTTCCAAAATATACCAGTCTGTACAATTCAGTTTTCTCAGGGATTTCAGAATTTCAGTAGTACCTTTCTTCCCTTTTCTCATAGATTCTTCCAATGCGTAATGGAATGTTAGTTTTGTTGAAAATATCATTCCAAGATGTTTATATGAATTAACTACTTGAACACCTGCATTTTCATAAGACCATTTTTTCATACACTGATAGGTGGCCACCCATTCTAAAGACCACTCTATTCGACTTATCTAAGTTTAACTGATAAACCTAAGCGGTCTGCTTCTCCTGTCAATACATTTAGTTGGTTTGGCAAACCTACAACTGTTCCGGGCAGAAGAACAACATCATCAGCATACAGTAGTAAAACTAATTCAGCTGCTCCAGGTATCATCTGGATACCATGTCTTCCTTTGCGGGACAGTTCCACCGCCAGTTCGTTTATGAAGAGAGAGAGAGAAGAGAGAGAGAGAGAGAGAGAGAGAGAGAGAGAGAGAGAGAGAGAGAGAGAGAGAAATTAGTACATTGTTAAGTAGACCGAATGGACGCGCAAAACAGTAGTTTCTCTCAAACAGGTAGCTTCACGTAGAATGTACAAACTTTGATACAGGGGAATTCTTAATCGAATACACATATACAAACCCACTTACTTGGTCTCAAAAAGGCAGTAGCTCGGACGTAGTGAGACAGAATTACGATGTTGTTTCATGTAACGATTAGGTTGCTCTCTACACTCATATGTTTCAGAAATGGTACCACACAATCTTGGGTGTGTGTGTGTGTGTGTGTGTGTGTGTGTGTGTGTGTGTGTGTGTGTGTGTGTGTGAACTGATATTTTGATAGTTACGTCATGTTTTAGTTAAAGGTGAGATGAGATGAGAATTTTAGGTGTTTGCACTGTACTAGTTTATGTAAAAATAACTGAGTGCATATGCTAAGTTTTCTGTAAACAATAGTCATCTGTTTGCTCAGTTTCCAGTCATTGCTGTTCAGTGTATTAAATGAAAGTCTTGGTCATATTTGGTACAGGGGCATCTGTTAATGGCTGCAAAACTAGTAGACATATTAATGAAAAGCATAGAAAAACAACGTTCTGGGAGAAAAAAAATGAAGTAAGAAATGGAGCATTCTCTGTAGCTCTGAGCACAATTGGGTGAGCCGCATGCAGCAAATGTGACATGCTCAACCCTTACGAGATGCACGAACCTGGCTTATGACAAGGAATTTGCAGAACTGTCCGTTTGAATCCTTGTGCGGTGAGCTAAGCCTGTACAGCTGTTTGAACACAGTTTCCTGCACTCTCTCTACAAAACTGGCCACTGAGAACAGCAGTGCGATTCAGAGCCTTCTCTAGAAACAGACAGCCGAACTGGCGCGAAGAAAGCACCGAAACGAAACAGTCACACTTATACAGTGACGAGGTAAATACCCTTGTAAGAAAGATAAGGGAGGCAACTCATCACCAACAATAGTAGCAACAACATCACCACTTTCTCCCTCCCCTAATCTGTACAGGACAGATCGTCATCCTTTTACCTTTTGCTAATGCCAAGGTTTTCAGCCAAGTGTCACAACGTGTGCATAGGGGTATGCCAGACCATGGACAGGACAGCGACCAGGCACACTGATTACTAACTGCAAGAAACAAGATTCGCTGCATTTTGTGTCAGTTTGGACTGTTTTCAACGATTTGAAAGTTTAAAGACATTCATTAAGTGAATTATACTAGTAACGTGAGTTCATTTTACGGATCTAAACAACACTGATATGTAAGTATATTGCTGGAAAGCGCGCGCGCGCACACACACACACACACACACACACACACACACACACACACACACACACACACAGCACACACACACTGGCAAGCAAGCAAGCACACTGGCACGCACACGCACGTACACACACGCGCGCGCCTGGTTAACGTACATGACTAAGCTGATAAGATATACCCATGGTTTGCCGATACCAGCACGTGCAGTTTAAAACCATATTGATCCTTGTAATACTTCCGTTGAATCAGCTCACTCAAACACCACCCAGGGCCGGAGAACAAATCAAGTAGTGACGGATTTCTTCTTCTGTCAACTTTGCCTTATTCTGTGTACTTCTTGAGCGATATCACATCCCCGCCGATCGCTTTGTTTCTCCATTCACAGTCACTCATCTGGTTTCTTCTGCTGCAGCTCCGCTACGGCAACCCACAGGAAGCAGTCAATATGAAATCGTCATGAGACCACTCCCAAGAGGAGACTGTGCACTTCTGTCGAGTCATTCCGCTGCTGTTCAGCGCTTCCTGTTTTGATTCAACGTACACTCGCCACCGCGTATGAAGCCCCTTACAGACGACAAAAAGTGCTTTGTCGGGGTACCAGCGTGAGTGAGCTTCCCCTTCCAGAGGGCGCCACCACGTCTGTCAAACAACAACACCCCCATGAACTCACCGAAACTGTGGACCAGGACACGAGCTTGTCAGGGGTATATACCCGGAGAGGGAATAAAAAGATAAGAGTTGGATATTAAAAGTCATAGAATGTGACTTCGTGGTCCTTGCCAATTCACGTTAGGGATAAAAAAAATGATGTGATAGAGTCCCATGCTAGTCAGAGACAACATAACCAGGCCTAACTGTCTGCTGACTTTGATAGCATCATTAACCAGGCCCAAGAAATACAGACACCTGCAATGCTGGTTAGGAAACGAGAGCAACATTTCAGAGACGCATCCTTTAAGCGGAAGAAAACACATTTATTTGGTTCCAGTCGTCTCATCTGAATGTATAGCAAATTCAACTCTTGGAAGTAGCCATTTGAGGAAAAAAAAAGCCCACAAAGATATGACTCTGATGGGAATCGAACAAACAATCTCACAGCCGGCAGTCCGCGTACTGAAGACTGAACCAAGGCGGTGGTTTAGTTCTCTTTCATAGATTATGTTGAGAAGGTTTACTCATATTTTGTCGACATCAACGTATTTGAGTTAAACTTTCATAGAAGAACATTTCAGCACTTCGGTTATATTGATTTCACTCAAACATCAACCAGGGCAGGGCAGCAAATCAAGAAGTTGGTTCCTTTTCTTAAGCCACGTTGCACAGACGGCACGTATTCGTATTTCAGATTCTGAAAATGCGTTTTACTTGCCGTCTATGTGACATGGTTAAGAAGATGACAGAGATTAGAGAGAGAGAGAGAGAGAGAGAGAGAGAGAGAGAGAGAGAGAGAGAGAGAGAGAGAGAGAGAGAGAGAGAGAGAGAGAGAGAGAGAGAGAGGGGGGGGGGGGGGGGCAGGGTGAAATCACAAACTGTCAAAATTCTTGAAAACAGTCACTAAATCTGGCCGGCAAATTGACTTGACGATAATTAAGAAATGAAATCCGGAAATCAAACGTCCTAATTCTTGAAATCACCCATTATTTCCGGCCGTGAAATTGATTTCACGATAATTAAGAAATGAAGTCCGGAAAGAAAAACACCGCTGGCTGCAATTTCCTTTGACTTCAATCATCAGCTAAGATACTTACTTCAAAGATGCACATGCTTTCTACGCCCTTAACTGACGACATAAATAAGACAGTGTTGAAACTCACTATGAAACTCAGTTTCTAAGACGCAGCACAATACTGGCCTGGTTAAAAAAAACATACGCATGCCCTGAGGCTTTGAGCTCTTAACAATCCCTGGACACCTGAAATCACTCGGCATAAAGGGAGGCTGCCAGGGTTTAGGTCATAGACGGGAAAAAAGGGAAAAAGGTCTTTCATTTAAAGGCTTTTTGACGTAGAAACTCCACTGCACTGCACAAACGAAACATCTTAATGCTGATACATGTTCTGGGGAAAAAAAAAAACACACACACCATAAAATGTGCTATTGTTAACCTGTAACTGCATATGTACGAAGATGTCTGAAACAACCCTCCATCCACATGAAAGGGAAAGTAGAACGTGGCAGTCTGCATGGAAATTTCACTGATCTACAAGCTAAACCTGAAGGCCTCAGAATCGGAGTCAGGAACCGTGGCGTTCCATGGTAGCTCATTCATATATACGTTAATTTTCCCCAAAAAAGCAACAAGTCTGATAAAAAAAAGGGAATTAATAAAGCGTATTTGTAAATGAAGAATGCCGAGAAAACTGAGCATTCGGGTAATTGGGTAACGTACATTGAGAGATTGTGAAAGAAGACGAATGCTATTCGGCTTTTTGTATTACATACTAAAACAGAGGGAGAAGACTGTCAGTCAAACACGACAAACAAATGTGGTGTCGTGTGTGTGTGTGTATGTATGGGGGGTGGGTGGGTGGGTGGGGGGGGGTGGGTGGGGGGGGGGGGAGAGGGGGAGAGATGAGAGAGAGAGAGAGAGAGAGAGAGAGAGAGAGAGAGAGAGAGAGAGAGAGAGATCGCCCCTCTCAGCTGTTTTCCACTCTCACTCTCTTTCACGCACCACCACCACTACCACTACTACTACTACTACTACTACTACTTACTACTACTACTATACTACTACTACTACTACTACTACTACTACTACTACTACTAGTAATAGTAGTATACAATTACACAAAACACTGCGATCAGGTCGTTTTCTGACACTAGTGAGACAAGTGTGCGAACTGTGAGAAAGTGACCTTTGAAAGCTATAATCAGGTACACTTTGTCGTATTTTGATTCACTCTCTCCTCTGTCATCGCTGTTCTTAGCTTCACTTTCTCTCGTAGCAGAGCACAGTCAGTAGTAGTGGTCCAGTTTGTCATAAGATCACCGTTACCTAAAAATGTTGTATAGATTTCATTCATGCATTAATCTTAGATTGCCACAGAAATCGATTTTTCTTACCAAAACGGGGGAAAATGAAGGAGAGAGGAGTGGAACGGTTTAGTGGAGCGGGGATATAGTGGGGGTGGGGCAGCTAGGGGAGGCAGAAGGAGGAGAGTCAGGGAGGCAGAGGAATTTGTGGGACGTATATGGTGTGTGTTTGTGAGAGCAGTAAGTTGTTTATTTCCAAGTTATGGATATAAAACAGCAGATTTCTCAAAACAAACAAACACAGACAATTTTCTCACACAAAACATCGCATAAAACAATCATATAACGTTACTTGTGATCTTGAGTTTTTTCCAGCGCCAGTCTTCAAAAAAATGAGACCACACAAACATTGTGTGTGTGTGTGTGTGTGTGTGTGTGTGTGTGTGTGTGTGTGTGTGTGTGTGTGTGTGTTACTACCTACTGCAACGATTTGTTTAAACATTTTGACATCTTGATACGGGAAGAAGGAACTGGGGTGGCGTGGGGACTGTACGGTACTTCACTAAATAGGAGCGTAGTACTTTTCTTTGCGGAACAACGCTTTTTGTGACATTGAAGACATATCGTGTGGAGTCCTGGGAGGAGAGGGGTTGACGGTGTGTGTGGGCTCACAGTACACCTAATCTCTGTTGTTACATGCTTTGTTGAATACCCCCCTCCCTCCTCCCCCCTCTCCCGTGGGAGCAACCGG
>JADBJO010008660.1:60000-85000 GCA_016801955.1 Conus betulinus
GTGTGTGTGTGTGTGTGTGTGTGTGTGTGTGTGTGTGTGTGTGTGTGTGTGTGAGTGTGTGTGTGTGTGTGTGCGCGCGCGTCTCTACTAGAGCAACCAGGCGATTTATTTCATTAGGCCTATTCACTAAGTAATGTTGCATTAAATGTCCCATGCATTGCTCAATACGGAATTACGCTTTCAAGAAACCTTTTTTTTTTCTTTAAATGGCTGCTTCACAAACGCATCATTCACCAGACTCCATATTTGTGGAGACATCAACATGGAATCCTCTTGAGGAGATCACATATTCAACCAATGAAAATTTTACTGTTGAAACACTTGATTCAGATAATATCTACAGCCATTTCATTGCTATGATGTGGATGATAACACCACCTACACTTTTTGTGTTCGGGACCTTTGGTAATGTGATAACTGTGGTGGTGATAAGAAGGATGCGATATTGAAGTACATCCACCCCATCCCCCACCCCCACAAAAAACCTACCCCATTATCTTGGCAGTATCGGGAAAAGAATCTTGAGATATCTATTCACCCTTACCAAAACCCTTAACCCTTAACTCTTGTCTAACGGTTGTGCGAATACACATTTTTAACGTCTCGATAGGAATACGCTAAAGATGATTGATCCATACATAACGGAGGTACAGTTCGGTTCATACAAACAAACGTTTCCTCCAAACTATGACCTACGACAGAGACTTATCCACAAGGCTGTAAGTACAGTATTTCATTCCTATCTTGTTAACTCTTTGTGAAACTAGGTGGTGCAAAACGACAAACAGATATACAGAATAAGCCCAAACTTTTGTTCTGTCCCATCTTCTGTGCCGTTTCTGTGGCATTGCACCTATGCTGCTTATTCCGATCTTACGTCTACAGCCATACCTGCCGCAGCCCAAAGCACCAGCAACCCACAGAGAGCAGTCAATATTAAGTCATGAGGCAACCGACCGGAGGACACACTGCACAGCTGTCGAGTC
Organism: Conus betulinus; assembly: GCA_016801955.1. Lineage (NCBI taxonomy): Eukaryota > Metazoa > Mollusca > Gastropoda > Neogastropoda > Conidae > Conus > Conus betulinus. Next base: position 60,987 of record JADBJO010008660.1, read on the forward strand.
ACTTCAGTGGTGTTCGGGGGTGTGCTGGTTTTGATCCAACACACAGAGGACGCCACCTACTAAGCCCCCTACTGACGACAATAATTGCTCAGTCGCGGAACCGGCGTGAGTGAGCTCTCCCTCCGGTCGCCACTGCGTCCGTCCAACGAAACCCCCCATGAATTTGCCGACACCCGATGACTGCGACGGAATCAAACCAAGACCATAGACGTGGAGAGAACATCATAGCGGAAATCAACATGAAAGCAAGACATGAAGGGCTACTCAACTTCAGACTTTTCCAAAATGCTGATCGATGAGGATGTCGATAACGAAAATGATGCTACGGATTTCCATTCCGGTCTGAGACTGCTTGATAGGGCTGTACTGTAAAGGGATGCACTCTAAACTTAATTTTTTAGTAATTCCCAACGTCAACCAGGCCCGAGAGAGATATACACACCTGCAGTGTTGGTCAGAAAATTTGAGTTACCCTCTCTGAGACGCATCCATTTAGTGGATAAAAACAACCGGTGGTCTTAGTCTTCTTAACTGAACACATAGCAAACGCAGCTCTGGTTAAGAGCCGGCCAGGGGCAGAAGAATCCTACATGGCTCTGATGGGAATTGAACTCACGACCGACCAGCCGGGAGCCCAATCTTATAAGTCATCTCATAAAGCTCATGTGGAATGTGCAGCAGTCTGGCCATCAGGGTGTGGGTCAGAGGGCGTACGGGCAGCGTCCCCAAGACAGTATCTCCGAGCTCCTCTGCCATCATTATCAACAGCCAAAACCGGATCCATTCTTTAGCTGACTTATCTTGGATTGAATCGCGTCTGTGTCTGTCTCGCCACCAATGCACGTATCTGTTGATTAAGCCCCCCCCCCCCCCCCCCCCCCCCCCAACCCGTCCACCAATTTTTTCCATTACCCTGGGGAGTTTGACTCGTTCAGATTTCTATTGTGTCTAACATATGTACCCCTGTGGAGAATCTTGGAGAATCTTTAGCTTCCTGTTTCTCATTGCACACGTTCACCAATTGTGCAAGGTGAAAAAAGAAGAGGAACAGAAAGGGAAAAAAGAGGTGAACACCTTTTGTAAGTAATTCACTCATGGGCTGCTCATATTGCCAGTCGTGTGTTGTGTCTGAGCGCTTACACTCGGATGAAGAAACAGAGGCATTCCAATGTCCGAGTCACCTTTGTTAGTCTTCTTTGATGCTGCTTCATCAACATCCTGGAAGCCGTGCCGAGACATAGGTCTCCAAGGTTTTAATATGTTGCTACTTGAATTTTGTTTTTTCAAAACCACATTGGGAGTTCGTGCACAAGGTGTGCGTGCTCAAGTGTGTTAGTATGTGCGTGCGTGCTTTAGTGTGTGTGTGTGTGTGTGTGTGTGTGTGTGTGTGTGTGTGTGTGTGTGTGTGTGTGTGTGTGTGTGTGTGTGTGTGTGTGCGCGTGCGTGCGCGCGTGTGTACGTGCGCGCGTTTGTGTACGCGTTGTCTGAGAGAGAGAGAGAGAGAGAGAGAGAGAGAGAGAGAGAGAGAGAGAGAGAGAGAGAGAGTTCCTATTGAGATGTGCGCGCGCGCCCGTGTTCATGTGTATGTGTGTGTATGTACATACCTACCGTAGCTAATGGGTACAGTCTAGGATTTATTGCCTAATTTGAGGCTTTGCAGATCATTTTCCGACTGCTGTGAAGCCTCAAGCAAATACGTCTACACGTAAATTGTGTGTTTTAAATTTGGCAAACCGACTCTCACCAAACAGGGGATTGTTGCCACTTGTCAGGCAAGTGTTAGGTACCAAAGCAGCATTGAGAAGACTGTGTGACTTTATTTCATCGCTGTGCAAGTCTTCATACAATGACAATCTCTCTCTCTCTCTCTCTGTAGCTATCTCTCTCTGTATCTACACACACACACACACACACACACACACACACACACACACACACACACACACACACACACACACACACACACACATATATATATATATATATATATCTATGTGTGTGTGTGTGTGTGTTTATGTCTTATGTTATTGGTGTGTTAGTAAAAAATTCTTTATAGAAAAAATATGATTATTCTCAGGACCAGAAAAAAAGAGGAGGGGTGGGGAGCTAAAAAGCAGGTAATACGGTTAAAGGGACGTAGTCCCACACTGATAAAGCGAACGAGAGAGCGACAATTGCCTCCCTTATATATATATATGTGTGTGTGTGTGTGTGTGTGTGTGTGTGTGTGTGTGCGTGCGTGCGTGCGTGCGTGCGTGCGTGCGTGTGCGTGTGTGTGTGTGTGTGTGTGTGTGTGTGTGTGTGTGTGTGTGTGTGTGTGTGTCGGGAACAGTTGATATCAATTTACCATACAAGCATTGATTTATCTGTTTAAGAATTCATTTCTAATTAATGGTGATGCGTTGGTGCTACGCCATGGAAGAAACACGCACTGCGCTATATCACAGATTCATGGGACCTCAGCCCTGGGAACCGTGGGTTTTGGATGCCCGCGGATATGCAATGAGGTGAACCTCAGCCTGGGGAACCGTGGGTTTTGGATGCCAGTGGGTATGCAATGAGGTGAACCTCAGCCTGGGGAACCCGTGGGTTTTGGATGCCCGTGGGTATGCAATGAGGTGAACCTCAGCCTGGGGAACCGTGGGTTTTGGATGCCAGTGGATATGCAATGAGGTGAACCTCAGCCTGGGGAACCGTGGGTTTTGGATGCCAGTGGGTATGCAATGAGGTGAACCTCAGCCTGGGGAACCGTGGGTTTGGATGCCCGTGGGTATGCAATGAGGTGAACCTCAGCCTGGGGAACCGTGGGTTTTGAATGCCCGTGGGTATGCAATGAGGTGAACCTCAGCCTGGGGAACCGTGGGTTTTGGATGCCCGTGGGTATGCACACAAATCTTGCCAACGTTAAATGAATTCTAAATCTACCTTTGGTCTGGAGCTGTGTCATGGATCCACGCTAATTTTTTAATGAGTTCTTCATTGGGCTACTTTAAAAAAATCTGTTCAAATCAAAATCACATCACATAACAAAGTACACAATGACAAGTGCTACTATTCACAGTGTTAGAAACAAATACGCTGGCAAACAAGCCCGATTAAGAATTTTGAAGAGAACCATAGAAAGGGAAGCCAAGAAAAGCAAACACAACAGTAACAAGCACACACACATACCTAAGTCCAGTTAATAAAGACATGCATACGAATGTAGAATGACCACACACACACACACACACACACACACGCACACACACACACACACGCACACACACACACACACGCACACACACACACAGAGAACAATCAGAACAACTTTGTGAAAACTGGCTATTTTTTTCCCCTTTTTTACAACATAAGTGACTGCATTTTTTTTCAGGTAAGGCGGAGACTTTGACAAGGTGACGTGGCCCTTTGAGGCTGGCTAAACTATAAGTAGAATGAAATGAACCGGGTGGTACCATCACAAAATGAGTTCATGATAATTAGATATCTGGCCTTGGCACCACAATCCCGGATTAACTCAACTTCCACATCTCAATTATATATATATATATATATTTTTTTTATATGATTAAAATACACAATATTGCGTGGCACCGCATCTATATAAATATACACATTTGATTTTACCCAAAGGAAAGATTAAAAACAGTGATATCAGTTTCGTGGCCCCGCATTTTTGCTCTCAACACACACTTCTTGAGGTAAAAATGGGCACAGATAAAAGATGAATAAAACCTTTTGATATTCAGTTTATATTTATATATGTCCTCACAAATTTTTGCTCTCATCAACAAGCTTCTTCATGGCATGGCAATGAATGATGGGAAACAGGATAAAAAATGAATATCACTTTTATCTTTCCTTTTATCTTTCCTTTGTATATATATATATATATATATACACATGTGTGTGTGTGTGTGTGTGTGTGTGTGTGTGTGTGTGTGTGTGTGTGTGTGTGTGTGTGTGTGTGTGTGTGTGTGTGTGTGTGTGTGTGTGTGTGTGTGTGTGCATTTTCAGTACAATTTAACATCTAATTTGACAATCAGCTGGTTGTATCAGTGCATCGGTGCTTTTACAGTTCGGTTGATTAAATCTATTTACATAAAAACATATAGGTTATTTCTGTTTTTGTCTCTGTGTCGTCTGTCTGTCTGTCTGTCTGTCCGTCTCTCTCTGTCTCTCTCACTCTCTCTCTCTCTCTCTCTCTCTCTCTCTCTCTCTCTCTCTCTCTCTCTGACCCATCAATATATCATCATGATAATGACATGTAAGTCTGCAGACTGAAGAACTTAGTGATCAAAAGTGCTAATGATTTGAGTGTTTTGAGTGTGAAGAAACGTACATGCCTTCAACTGAGAATGAAAGAAAACACACATTAACCTGACTGTCTTGTGGTTACAGCAGCCTGTAAGGGCCATAACCTTGCCCCTCCCCACCTCGTTTACAATCTAATCATTTCCCCTCTACCACTTATGCGCACCTGCCCCCACCCCCACCCGCCTTTCCCCCAAACGGTCACTCCTTTGGCAATTGTGTAAAGCAGGCCTCGTCATCATGAGACCGGAGGCTGCCGACGGGACAAATTGATCATCTGGACCACCTGGAATAGTATTGGTTTGTATGTGATTATCCTATGACCCCGACAGAATTCATTAATCATGACCCCAGTGTCGGATTTGAATGTCCATTCACCCCGACAGGATACATCATCAGGACCACCTAGATCAGTGTCGTTTTGTATTTGAATGTCCTATTCACCCCGACAGGATACATTGATCATCAGGACCACCTAGATCAGTGTCGTTTTGTATTTGAATGTCCTATTCACCCCGACAGGATACATTGATCATCAGGACCACCTAGATCAGTGTCGTTTTGTATTTGAATGTCCTGTTCACCCCGACAGGATACATTGATCATCAGGACCACCTACAGTAGTATTGGGTTGAATTTGAATCTTTTCACCCCGACAGCATACATTGAACACCGGGACCACCTAGAATAGTATCGGTTTGTATTTCATATCCTGTTCACCCGACAGGATGCATTGATCATCAGGACCACCTAGAATAGTGTCAGTTTGTAATTGAATGTCCTATTCACCCCGATAGGATGCATTGATCATTGACAACCTAGAATAGTATTGGTTTGTAGTTGAATATCCAGTTCACCCTAGCAGGATATATTGATCATCAAACAACCTGAATCTGTCAGTTTGTACTTGAATGTCCCATTCACCCAACAGGGATACATTGAGGATCAGGACCACCTAGAATAGTGTCAGTTTGTATCTGAATGTCCCATTCACCCCAACAGGATACATTGAGGGTTTGCAGAATGATATTGGCTTGAATTGGAATGTCCTATTCACCTGTAGTAGGGAATGGGTGGGAGGCATCCCCTTCCTTAATTTTGCAAACCTTCACCCCAAAGAAATAACTGAGAGAACAAAATAAAAGGCTGGGGGTGTGACACTGTTCTGTTATCCATTGAGCTTAAAACTGAAAAACGTCTTGAGATTTGCCTCACCCTAGTCTGAGGAGGAACCAAAGGGTGTGGGGTGAGGAGTGTGGGAAGGAGGAGGGGAGGGGTGCTGTGCGCACATTGCTAGGAAATAGGACTGAGTTTGAGGAGCAGTGGTGGAGGTAGTGTGTTGGGTTAGGGCAAGGAAGGGTACAGATGGGCAGGGGGCGCTGTCTGACTGGACACTACTTTCACATTGACAAAATTTTAAAATATCAATCATTCTGCACCCTCTTTATTATTGCAAATATGCTTGACCAGATAAGTGTGTTATCCTCTATGTTTAAATTTTGAACATCACTGGGGATTTGAAAAAGAAATATTGGTGAGGCTCGGTGGCAAGAGTGACGATGAATTTCAGACTTTTTTTGTCCATATCATTTTAGGCAATTTGTTTGGTGTAGAATTTACAACTGCATGGTTATCAACTCTATCGCTCTTCGTGTTTGCTTGGTAATATGTAGAAGGGAAGGTGAAGGGTGGCAGGGAAGTGGGGAGGGAGGGAAGCAATGTGGATAGAAAGGGGAGACAAAAAGACTGATAGACTACAAAAAGACAGGAAATGGAGAGACAGGTCAAGTGGGTAGCTCTTCGGAGAGAAGCCAATTAGTCCGGTTCTCTTCAGTTTCCTGAATGGCTGTAGAGAGGACATCAGATGACCAGGAAGGAAGCTATTTGCCCAATGCTGTGTGCTCAGGATACTGAAGGAGAGGTAATCAGACCATGTTCCATGGGCCAAACGAAACTAGCAGATGTGATAAAGGAGGGATGGGGGTGAGGGGAGGGGGAGGGGCGCAGGGGGAGGGGCTGGGGAGTGCCTAAAGAAATCGATCACCAATATATCTGAGTGTTTATGTCACGCTGCTACGGCCATCATCTCTAGCGTATGCTCTTCAGAAAACTACTTTCAACAATCATCGATGGAAATCGATGGATTGTAGGAATAGGAACCCAAGACTTCAATGCTGGGTGAAGCGTCATTCTCTTGCTGAGGTCGTTGACATAGGTAATAGAACAGGCCGTTGTTAAACATCAGACAGAGAGAGAGAGAGAGAGAGAGAGAGAGAGAGAGAGAGAGAGAGAGAGAGAGAGAGAGAGAGAGAGAGAGAGAGAGAGAGAGAGAGAGAGAGAGAGAGAGTGAGAGAGAGAGAGAGAGTGTGAGTGTGTGTGTGTGTGTGTGTGTGTGTGTGTGTGTGTGTTTACTGTCAGTGTAAACTGAGATCTAGTTTGACTACGAACTACTTACAGTCAGTGCGTCACATTATTTTACAGTTCAGATGATTAGTTTTAGTAACACAAAAGCACGCAGTCTCTCTCTCTCTCTCTCTCTCTCTCTCTCTCTCTCTCTCTCTCTCTCTCTGCCGATTTGTCTCTCTCTGTCTGTCTGAGTCAGTTTGCCGATTTGTCTGTCTGTCTGTCTGTCTGTCTGTCTGTCTCTCTCTCTCCTCTCTCTCTCTCTCTCTCTCTCTCTCTCTCTCTCTCTCTGAGTCAAATTGTCGATTTGTGTGTCTGTGTGTCTGTGTGTCTGTCTGTCTCTCTCTCTCTGAGTCAGATTGTCGATTTGTCTGTGTCTGTCTGTCTGTCTGTCTGTCTGTCTCTCTCTCTCTCTCTCTCTCTCTCTCTGAGCCATCTGATACCATCATGGTGATGAGACGTAAGTCTGCAGACTGAAGAGCGTGGTGATCAGTAGCGCTGCCTGCTTGGGTGTTCAGAATGTGAAGCAACGTGCATGACACCAGCCGAGAATGAAAGAACCTGCATGGACTTGGCTGTCCTGTGCTTACCTGCCTGCCTGTGTTATGGCCCTGGTCTTTGCCCCTCCTTACCCCCTTAACCGTCATCTCCCTCAGCCTCCCCCTCCATGCTACAGCACCTCCTATCCCTCTGGCGAGTGTATAAAGCATCCCTCGCCCCTGTGGGACTGGCAGCAGCAGACGTAATACACTGATCATCAGGACCATGTAGAATTGTATCATTGTGTATTCAGTATCCTGTTCCCTTAGAGGGGGTAGGGTGGGGGAGGTGGGGGGTCGTTCCTTTCCTTAGTTCTGCAAACCTTCATCCTAAAGAAATGGTTGTGAAAATAGAGAAAAATCTGGAATGTAAGATTGTTGTGTCATCCAGTTGAAAATTATGATTGGAAAATGTCATGAATTCGCATCACCAAAATCTGAGGAGTAGCAAAGGGTGTTCTGCTTACTTTGTTTTGCTTATGTTGGTGTGAGGTTTTGTATTTCAATGCATGTTCTGTACCACAACGATACATTGCAAGGAGAAAGGCCTGATATTAGTAAATATGTTCTTTTTGTCAATATGTAAGCCAAATATTTGTGTGATCCTAATATGACTGGTGCTGGGAATCAAAACATATTCTCCAAAGCCTGATAAATCATTTCTACCGCTATAGTGCTAAAGGTGAGAAACAATTCTCTTTTCATTTATATAGTGCATGTTTAGTAAGAAAACAATCCATTAAGGCGACCATAATCAAATCACACACACGCACACACGAAAGCACGCACGCACACATATACACACTCACACACACACAAACATTACACAGCATTTGTAATTCCTACTATGAAAACAGTCAAACGATATCACATAGGTAATCACTATTGAGATTTTACTGCAGAGTTGTTAGCGATTTTGATGGCTTTACACCATATTGAAGAGTTACCTATGAATAGTTGTAAAATATTACTCTGTGTAGATTCCAAATCGAGGAGTTACCTATGAATAGTTGTAAAATATTACACTGTGTAGATTCCAAATAGTTGTAAAATATAACTCTGTGTAGATTCCAAATCGGCATTACAAGCTATCAAAGATCAAAATGCCCAAAAAAAAGTCTTGAAATGATACTACAAATCAGACATGTAATTCATCAGATGGCATGTAAAGACATTAGTGTAACTTTTTACTGGGTTCCTTCCCATTGCGGAATATATGCCAATGAACTGGTTGATAGAGCAGCTAAATGTGCAGGACGTAATACTGAAGGGGCAATTCTAATTAATATAAATCTAGATCTGCACGAGTATTACAATCACATTGAAAAAAACTAGCAAAAGATAAGTTTGATAACATGTTGAAGACATCAGATAGCCATTATTCACACAATTGTATAAAAAAGTGTCAGCACAATAAATTCCAAATTAATTTTAAATCACATATCTGATACAAGTTCAAGACATATTAGTTCTCTGATGTTCAAAATTCGTTTAAATGCTTTTTAAAACAAAATTTTCTAAAGATATTAAATGTGTATGTGGAAATCAAATTTCCATCAGCCATCTAATTTTACACTGTCCGGGTATCAAAGAATTAATGTCGAAAACTACAAGGGATTTACTGACTCGTCAAATACCATTAACTGTTCAGGAAGTGTTAAATGACTTCCATCTTCTTAAATGTTTCTCAGAAGTTTTACACCTTTGTCCTATTGGTCCTTTCCTTTGAATAGTTAATTGAATGTTGGATTCAATTGTTGTTATACTAATCTTCTGTTAATTGTCACTTTTGATATAGATAGTAAACTTCACTTCCTTTCTACTAATTCTGCCATTTTTCAACAATTCATATCCCATATAAAGCTTGATCATTATATAGAATTGTAGGTGTAGGCATGTAGAAAAACATAATTTTTACTACCACACACTCTCTAAACAATATTAATGCATGCATTAACAATCTCTTCTTTCATACCTTTATTTCTCCTATCCCCCCCCCCCCCCCCCCCCCCCCCCCCCCCACCCCCCACCTTCCCGTCTAATATCACTTAAGGGTGAACAGACGTAAAACTAAAGAACGAACACACACAAACCTGAAATAATTCAAATAAAAAAACAACAAACACCCAAAGCATTTTACAGAAGCGCTTTCGGTTTTTGCAAACCTTCGTCAGGTGACCATGGAAGTCGGCGCCAAAACTAGTTGACGTAATGTGTGTTTTTTATGTCATTAATCCCCACCCCCACCCCTTCATTACTGTATGATAAATAGTGATGCCTGGGTGAAGTCTATGGAGAGTCTGTTCATCTGCAGACACATTGATTGACGATGGGTGCAAGTATTTGTGACACTGAGACAAAAACTATTTTAAAGTACTCGGTTTTTGTCACTAAAGAAATTGTGAGTAGATAAAGGACACGGTAACCTGGTGTTTGGTTAGGGTGTTCAGGACAGTATTTCGATTTTTTTCCCTGCATACATGATTGCATATTGTATGCTTACAATTAAACTTGTCATTATTCACTCAGGGTTTGTTTGTGGTTCGTTTTTTTTTTTTTTTTTTTTTTTTTTTTATTATTTGTATCAGAAGGGCAAAGTTAACAAGGCAGATTGTTCACGTTAAACCAACTAATCCCACACATTGAGACAAACGGGTAGTTGGTCTTCAACATCCTCTCTCTGTCTTTTCTTTTCTGTGCATCTGTGGTCTTTATGAGTTCAATCACACAACATTTCAAATCTGACAGCTGGTGTCCAGGACCACACTCAAGGGCAGTAATTTCAACAGGGTCCAGTCTGCCAAAAGAAGTGCAATCTATCCTTAAATAACCTAGAAATAACCTAGAAATTTCTGGGCATGCAACTCTATGCTGGAACATCATTCCCCTCCTTTCCATTTCAGTTTTTGTAAGCCCTCCACCACAACGGACTCATCTCTTCCTACAACCATAGTTGCCATGTGAAGTGGGCAGACCATTCCTGCAGCTGTTTGGCTTGGAATGTACAACATTCGTTTATTTCAAACACTGATTTGTGGCTTACTTAAAAAGATTTACGTCTTCTCTCTACTCTGCGTCTCCTGTTACGTTTCACAAGCAGCAGTGTGCTTATAGACTTCTCCGAGTCTATTATTTGCAAGCCACGGTGTGATATTCCTCTCCGGGACTACCCAGACACACCAGTACCGACATTTAAAAAAAAAAAGAATTAGTGACATTGCATGATTTTTTTTTTTTGTATGTAGACAGTAGACTTTAACAAGGTGACAGCCTTAACGTGGCCATTTTCCGTCTGTGTTATAAGCAGCATGAATTGAACTAAGCGATAACACTGCAATACAATGGTCGATCACGATGACTGAAAATTACCGCAAGATAGTCAGTCAGTCGTCAGCAACTAACGATCAAGCAAACATGCCCAATTTGATAGGCAAAACTTCTTTGTTTACCATTTTGAAGGCAAAACCTTTGTTTACCCAAGCGTGCGTAGTTTGCTGATCCATGCTTGCGTGCGAGCAGTCGCTTAATCCGCCCCCTCGTCAATTAAACCAATCGTCAGACGGACTAATCTGTTTAGACAGTATATTAGCTCCCAATTCGTGTAATTCCTATCCCCCTTATTTCTCCCCTCTGTCTCCCCCACCCCTCCCCCCACACACACTTACCCCGGCGGTTAGCAGTCCATCAGTCAATCGGCGCACGCTGCCTTTCCTCGGCAATCCGATTCAGTCAGGATGTCAGTGTCCCGTGTGACTCTTCTTTCTGTTGACAAAGTACCTGTGAATGAAAGCCACAAGTGAGTTGATTGAAAGAATAGAAATGCTTGTGATCATGTTTATATCCCATTAACCCTGCCCGCTGTCCTCTTTTTCATTAAATTCGTTTCACTGCAAAAAATCGGACAGTGACAGTTGCCAAAATACTGACTTAAACCTTCTGCAGTGGATCGCAAACATAGAGTGAGTGACTTCAAAACTTCTACCTGCCGTGAATGATAGACACAGAGTAGGGAAACTTCAAACGAAACTACAGTGAATGACAGACACAAAGTGACTTCAAACTTCTACAGTGATGAACAGAACTTCTACAGTAGAGTGAATGACTTCAACTTCTACACAGTGAATGACAGACACAGAGTGATTTCAAACTTCTACAATGAATGACAGACACAGAGTGAGTGACTTCAAACTTCTACTACAGTGAATGACAGACACAGAGTGAGTGACAGAGTTCTTCAAACTTCTACAGTGAATGACAGACACAGAGTGAGTGACTTCAAACTTCTATAGTGAATCACAGACATAGAGTGTGTGACTTCAAACTTGTACAGTGAATGACAGACATAGAGTGAGTGACTTCAAACTTCTACAGTGAATGACAGACATAAAGTGAGTATTCAAACCCACCGTGCCAGCTGCTGACAAACCTCAGTGCAGACAAATGCTTTCCTAAGCATTGCGACAACCTTCATTTCCTGTTTATCTTTTCCCCTGTCACTGCTCTTTGTGTATCACAACTCCCCTCCCTCACTGCCACGCCCAAAAGGAGTATTCAACATTTTTACATTGACACTGTGTTGCTCATTCCCACTTTCTTTTGTCGCTTTCACGTGCACCCCCTAAAAACCACCCCACCCACCCCTCTTTTTCATATCTATTTTTTTGCAAGGAATTGTTCTAATGAGAGATTCAGCTGAACTAGGTGCAGCCGAAGGGTGAAAATGCTGACCTGCATAGGTGACAATGAGTTGGAACCACTCTTTGGGTGGGCGTGTTTGGTGAAAACAAAGAACTGTCTTTTCACACGGGCAGTACATGGGGCACCAAATGGCTTCACAGAGGGTTAAAGGTGGCGGAAGGAGGAAAGCCATGGTTTCCTCTTCCATCATGGCGTACTCAAGACACGGTCCATTTCTGACAGCCCACTGCCCCTACACTCATTACTTTATGGGACTTTTTACCTCACTTTGACCGCATATGCGCACACACACACGCGTGCATAACACACACACACACACACACACACACACACACACACACACACACACACACACACACACACACAACACACACTTTTTGCTCATTTGTTGAAATTCGAAAAGGGAGCACTTGAAGTTTTATATTCCAAGGCTTTCTTGTTCACCCACCTCTTTCGTCACCCTCTAGCCCCCTCTCTTCATTTTAAGCGCATTGCACCCCCTTCCCTCCTATCTGTTTAGCTCCCTTGTTCTCTCCAACTTATTTCTACCCCCCCCTCATCCACACACACCAAGACCTTGTGTCAGTCTGTAATTTATCGCTACGCCCTTTTCACAATGACTGGTGATTTGTGTGCCTGTACCCGTCCGCCCCGCCCTCCCTCACTGCCTTCCTTTCCACATCCCCCACTGCCTTCCACTCCACCCCCCCCCCCCCAACTTCCTTTTTCCATCCCCCCCCAATGCCTTCCTTTTCCGTCCACACCCCTCCCTCACTGCCTTCCTTTCTACCTTCTTCCCTCACTTCCCTTCCTTTCCAGTGTGTGACTTCAAACTCCCTCAGTGCCTTCCTTTCCCCCACCCCACCACCCCTCCCTCACTGCCTTCCTTTCCCCCACCACCCCCTCTCTCACTGCCTTCCTTTCCCCCCCCACACCCCTCCCCTCACTGCCTTCCTTTGACCCCACACCACACACCCCCTTCACTTTACCTCGACTTCCCCCACCCCCACCCCTCCCTCACTGCCCTCCTTTCCAGTGACCACAACCCCTCCCTCACTGCCTTCCTTTCCCCCACCCACACCCCTCCCTCACTGCCTTCCTTTCCCCCCACACCCCCTCCCTCACTGCCTTCCTTTTCCCCACACCAGTGACCCACACCCCTACCTCACTGCCTTCCTTTCCCCCCCCACACCAAACTTCTCACTGCCTTCCTTTCCCCACCCACACCCTCCCTCACTGCCTCCCTTCCCCCACCCACCCCTCCCTCACTTCAAACTTCCTTCCTTCCAACCCACCACCCACCCCCTGACCCTCACTGCCTTCCTTCCCCCACCCACACCCTCCCTCACTGCCTTCCTTTCCCACCACCACACACCCCTCTCTCACTGCCTTCCTTTCCCCCACCACACCCCTCCCTCACACCTTCCTTTCCTTCACACCACTCACACCCCCCCTTTCCCCACAGACGCCTCCCTCCTTCCTTTCCCCCACCCACACCCCTCACTGCCTTCCTTTTTCCCCCCACCCACACCCCTCCCCCACACACTGCCTTCCTTTTTTTCCCCCCCACCACACCTCCTCTCTGCCTTCCTTCCCCCACCCCACCCCTCCCACTGCCTTCCTTTCCCCCACACACCCCCTCCTCACTGCCTTCCTTTCCCCTACCCACACCCCTCCCTCACTGCCTTCCTTTCCCCCACCCTTACCCCTCCCTCACTGCCTTAGGTCCCCCCCCCACTTCCTTTCACACCCCTCCCTCTTCACTGCCTTCCTTTCCCCCCACCCACACCCCTCCCTCACCCACGGCCTGACTTCCTTTCCCCCACCCCACACCCCTCCCTCACTGCCTTCCCTTCCCCCACCCCACACCCTCCCTCACTGCCTTCCTTTCCCCCACCCATACCCTCCCTCACTGCCTTCCTTTCCCCCACCCACACCCCTCCCCTCACTGCCTTCCTTTCCCCCCCCCACACCCCCTCCCTCACTGCCTTCCTTTCCCCCACCCACACCCCTCCCTCACTGCCTTCCTTCCCCCCCCACCCACACCCCCCCTCACCTCCCACACCCACACACCACTGCCTTCCTTTCCCCCCCCACCCACCCCCCCTCCTGCCTGCCTTTTCCCCCACCCACACACCCTCCCTCACTGCCTTCTTCCCCCCCCCACACCACTCCCTCACTGCCCTCCCTTTCCCCACACCCTCCCTCACCCCTCCCCTCACCACCCCCCTTCACCCCCACCCACACCCCTCCCTCACTGCCTTCCTTTCCCCCCACCCACACCCCTCCCTCACTGCCTGCCTTCTTTCCCCCCCCCCACACCCCTCCCTCACTGCCCTCCTTTTTCCCCCACACCCCCCCTCACTGCTCTCCTTTCCTTTCCCCCACACCCACCCCCTACTCACTCTCCTTCCTTTCCCCCCACACCCCTCCCTCCCTGCTGCCTTCCTTTCCCCCCCCCACCCCCCCTCACTGCCCTCCCCTTTCCGTCCTTTCCCACCCCCTCCCCCCTCACTGCCTTCCTTCCTCCCCCCCCCCCTCCCTCCCCCACTGCCTTCCTTCCCCCCACCCACCCCCTCACTGCCTTCCTTTCCCCCACCCACACCCCCCCTCACTGCCTTCCTTTCCCCCACCACACCCCTCACTGCCTTCCTTTCCCCAATCCACCACACCCCTCCCTCACTGCCTTCCTTTCCCCCCCCCCCCACCCCTCCCTCACTGCCTTCCTTTCCCCCCACACCCCTCCCTCACTGCCACTTCCTTTTTCCCCCCACCCACACCCCTCCCCTCACTGCCTTCCTTTCCCCCACCCACACCCTCCCTCACTGCCTTCCTTTCCCCCCCCCCACCCCCCCCCTCCCTCACACCCCTTCTTACCCCCCCCCCCCACACCCTCCCCTCACTGCCTTCCTTTCCCCCCCACCCACACCCCTCCCTCACTGCCTTCCTTTCCCCCCCACACCCCTCCCTCACTGCCTTCCTTTCCCCCACCCCACACCCCTCCCTCACTGCCTTCCTTTCCCCCCCACACCCCTCCCTCACTGCCTTCCTTTCCCCCACACCCCTCCCTCACTGCCTTCCTTCCCCCACCCACACCCCTCCCTCACTGCTTCCTTTCCCCCCCACCACCACCCCTCCCTCACTGCCTTCCTTTCCCCCCCACACCCCTCTCTCACTGCCTTCCTTTCCCCCCACCCACCCCACCCCTCCCTCACTGCCTTCTTCCCCCCACCCACACCCCTCCCTCACTGCCTTCCTTTCCCCCCCACCCCACCCCTCCCTCACTGCCTTCCTTTCCCCCACCCACACCCCTCTCTCACTGCCTTCCTTTCCCCCACCCACACCCCTCTCACTGCCTTCCTTCCCCCCCACCCACACCCCTCCCTCTCACTGCCTTCCTTTCCCCCACCCACACCCCCTCCCTCACTGCCTTCCTTTCCCCCCCACCCACACCCTCTCTCACTGCCTTCCTTTCCCCCACCCACACCCCTCTCTCACTGCTCCTTCCTTTCCCCCACCCACACCCCTCCCTCACTGCCTTCCTTTTCCCCACCCACACCCCCCTCTCACTGCCTTCCTTTCCCCACCCACACCCCTCCCTCACTGCCTTCCTTTCCCCCCACCCACACCCTCCCTCACTGCCTTCCTTTCCCCCCCCCCCCACCCCTCCCTCACTGCCTTCCTTTCCCCCACCCACACCCTCTCCTCCCTCACTGCCTTCCTCCCCCACCCCACCCACCCACCCCTCCCTCACTGCCTTCCTTCCTGCCTTCCTTTTCCACACCCCCCCTCACTGCCTTCCTTTCCCCACCCACACCCCTCTCTCACTGCCTTCCTTTCCCCCACCCACACACCCCTCCCTCACTGCCTTCCTTTTCCCCCACCCACACCCTCCCTCACTGCCTTCCTTTTCCCCCCACCCACACCTCTCCCTCACTGCCTTCCTTTCCCCCACCCACACCCCTCCCTCACTGCCTTCCTTTCCCCCACCCACACCCCTCCCTCACTGCCTTCCTTTCCCCCCCACACCCCTCCCTCACTGCCTTCCTTTCCCCCACCCACACCCCTCCCTCACTGCCCTCCTTCCCCCCACCCACACCCCTCCCTCATTGCCTTCCTTTCCCCCACCCACACCCCTCCCTCACTGCCTTCCTTTCCCCCACCCACACCCCTCCCTCACTGCCTTCCTTTCCCCCACCCACACCTCTCCCTCACTGCCTTCCTTTTCCCCCACCCACTGCTGCTCCCTCGCTGCCCTTCCTTTCCATTCTCACTAACTCCCATCTCCCTACTGGTTTGTCTTCACTGGTTTGGGGGTATTGCTGTTGTTGTTGTTGTTGTTGCTTGACCATTGAGATGAAATTTGAGAGGCATCCAAATATGACCCTTCACGAGGGACAGTGATGAGTGCATTGGTCAGGTCCACAAATCTGTGGAGAGGCTGACATTCTGCCACTGACATGTTATGGTGGTTTCCGTGCACACCAAATTCATGTCCACAGTAGTAAATCATGTCCACAGTAGACAACCATGTCCACAGTAGTAAATTATGTCCACAGTAGACAACCATGTCCAACCATGACAACCATGTCCAGTAGAAGACCATGACTATGGTACAAGACCATGTCCACAGTAGAAAACCACGCCCACAGTAGAGGTATCAAAAGGTCTGGCCATCGTGTTGACAAGCATCTACTAAGTCATGTCCATAAGACCCTCGTCTTAAATCCTTTCATCAAAGTTAAAAAAAATATATATATATGTATATATATGCATCCAGCTGTAAATCCTTTGCACTGTGGTCTGATACCGTGTAAGATATACTGCAGCCTCTATCGCCTATTCCACACCTCCTTGACGAAACTGAAACAGAGACTTCATATCTAGCAGAGCAACAAGTCTCCCCAAAACTACCTTTCCATTTAGGGCCAAAAGGAAAGGAGGGGAGCTGTGATGATGCAATTTCTCCTGCAGCCTCCTAATTTGTAAAACCGTCTCTCGACTAAATGCTCAATTACATGTCCCTTCCATTCTCCCCGCCACGTTTTGATTTCCCTCTTCAACCAAACCTCCCTAGGAGACCCGACCCGTTATTCGCTTTAAGTGTTTTCTTTAACTTAGGAACTCGTTCAGGGAGGAAGAGAGTGGGAATGGGAGAACAAATACACCTTATTAGAGCCGTGACCATTTGTTTTCCCATAGTTTTGTTCAACCCTTAATTCTGTTTGGATGGAAGAGTGAAAGGGATGAAACTGGCGGGAGTAATATTGTTGTCGATAAACCCGTTTGTGAACTTATCCTCCAGAAAACCGATCAGCAGGGGTCCTGACGGACTCCCCATGTTATTGAAACTGACAGGCTCGCTGCATGCACGTGCAGGAATAACTCTCTCTCTGAATGGTGGGTGTGTGTGTGTGTGTGTGTGTGTGTGTGTGTGTGTGTGTGTGTGTGTGTGTGTGCGCGCGCACGTCCGCGCGCATGTGTGTGTGTTTGTGAGCGTGTGTGTGTGTGTGTGGTGTGTGTATGTGTATGTGTGTATGTGTGTGTGTGTGTGTGTGTGTGTGTGTGTGTGTGTGTGTGTGTGTGTGTGTGCGTGCGTGTGTGGTGTGTGTGTGTGTGTGTGTGTGTTTGTTTGTGTGTGTGTGTGTGTGTGTGTGTGTGTGTGTGTGTTGTGTGTGTGTGTGTGTGAGAGAGAGAGAGAGAGAGAGAGAGAGAGAGAGAGAGAGAGTATCCTCAGTTTGAGAGAGAAGAGTGTGAAAGAGATCGATTCTTTTAATATCTGTGTGTGTGAGAGTGAGCTGTAAGTGCATGTGCTAGCGTGCGTATTTGTATGTGTGACTGTGTGCCTGTTCCATGTGTATATTTGCATCTCTCTCTCTCTCTCTCTCCTCTCTCTCTCTCTCTCTCCTCTGCTCTGTCTCTCTCTCTCTCTCCTCCTCTCTCTCTCTCTCTCCTCTCTCTCTCTTCTCTCTCTCTCTCTCTCTCTCTATCTCTCATTTCTGTCTCTCTTTGTGCTGACGGAAGAGAACGTGCTGGGAGAAGGAAGACTGATGTAATCGATAGCGTGGACAGCAGCCCTAACCTTCAGTGCCATCGATCTGCAGGATTCCTGCCTGACCCCCCATGTCATTGAAACCTACTGTCTGGGCTAAAGGATCACCTCTTTCCTCTGATGGATCCTACTGTATGCACGTTCAGCAACAAGTTGCCTTTTGCGACGCACGCGCGCGCGTATGCGTGCATGTGTGAGCGTGTGCATATATGGACTCAAGCGTGTGTGTGTGTGTGTGTGTGCATGCGTGGGTGCGTGCGTGTGTGTGTGTGTGTGTGTGTTTGTGTGTGTGTGTGTGCGCATGAGCGCGTGCGTGCGTGCGTGTGTGTGTGTGTGTGTGTGTGCACGTGCGTGCGTGCGCGCACGCGTGTGTGTGTGTGTGTGTGTGTGTGTGCGCTTGCTTCCTTGTGCATGCATGCGTGTGTGTTTTTGCATGAGTGTACGTACGTGTTCGTGTGTGTCTACGTGTTTGTGCATATTTGAATGTCCGATGTCTGAGTATGTCCATGCGAGGTTTTTTTTTGTGCGTGTGTGTGCGTGCATGTATAGCATTATGTAAAAAATAGGATAAATATAAAAAAAAACAATGCAACGTGCAGTGATTCAGTCAAGTCAAAGAAAAAAAATATCAATGCAATCATTTGGACTGTTATTGTGATGGATGTCAGCGTGCCATGTGTGTTCAAATCTCGCATAATCTAATCTTTTACCCCTTTTGTTTTCAATCAAATTATCAAAACATGTGACATAAATTACAAGAATCAAAAATACTTCCAGATATCTACGCAGAATTCATTTGCAGTTTTTTTTTTTACAAATGTTTTATGCTTATGAACGATTAGTTTTTTTTTACAAGCATCTTCTACAAATACCAAAAATTAGGACTGCGTTTTGCCGTTGCTTTGGAATCCAACAGTGACGCATACCGGAAACAGAGCTGCATTCATTGTGTTTATTGGAAGTTAATCCTCAAACACTTCCTGAACCACAATAACAGTTTTGTAGTATATGAAATTAAAGTTTGTGTGTGTGTGTGTGTGTGTGTGTGTGTGTGTGTGTGTGTGTGTGTGTGTGTGTGTGTGTGTGAGAGAGAGAGAGAGAGAGAGAGAGAGAGAGAGAGAGAGAGAGGAGAGAGAGAGAGAGAGAGAGAGAGAGAGAGAGAGAGAGATGTCAGCTAAATCCAGCGTGGGCCTGATTTTTCCCACAGTTTTATTTAAGCAATCCCCTTTCTACAGGCAAATAGCTCTTGCAGTTTCTCGCGTGAAGGTGATCGTTGCTAACAGGAAGGTAAGTGAGAATTAAGGAATAGAATTTTGGCAAAAGAATCTTTTCGAAACACCTCCAAACGTGGCGTGAGTGGTGGTACCATCCTGAGAGGAGGCTGATAGTGCTCGCAGGGTAACACTGGATGGGAGGGGGAGACAGAGACCGACAAACAGACTACAATCAGAAAGGAAGTGGAGAGACAGGTCCTAGGGAGTAACTTTTTTTTTCAAAGAGCAGCCAATCAGTCTGGTTATCATCAGTGTCCTTCATGATTGTGAAGAGGAAATAAGATGACCAGGAAGGAAGCTGTTGGCCCATCTGTGTGCTCAGGATGCTGAATGAGGACAGGGAGACCACGTACCATGCGCTAAAGAAACTGGCGGATGAGTTAAGTGTGGGTAGAGGAGGTGGGGGTGGGAGGCTGAGGAGCGGCCAGAGCACATCGACTACTGACTTCAGCTGAGTGTTTACGTCAGGCCTGTTGCTGCGACCTGTAACGGTTTCTTCAGAAGCTGTTTTCACTGGTGTCGGTCCGAAATCAATGGATTATGTGGAAGGGGAATTTGGAGGTAAACATTGACGAAATGAGTTCTCCCGCAGAATTCATTGACCGAATAGTAGAGCAGGTCCTACCCAAATATTGAACATGTGTGTGTGTGTGTGTGTGTGTGTGTGTGTGTGTGTGTGTGTGTGTGTGTGTGTGTGTGTGTGTGTGTGTGTTGAGAATACACAGCCTAAGAGTATGCTTATCTTAAACTACTTTCAGTCATTTATATTTGTTGACTAAATATGTTCATATACAAACACATAGATACACACACACACACACACACACACACACACACACACACACACACACACACACACACACACACACACACACACACACACACACACACACACACACACACACACACACACACACACACACACACCACACACACACACACACACACACACACACACACACACACACCACACACACCACACACACACACACACACACACACACACACACACACACACGCTCACTCACTGATCCTAATAATACCATCTTTGAGAAAGAAACATAAGTACATTGTGGGATTAGAAACCTGACTGGTGGTAAGTAGCACGGACCGGGTGTCTTGAATGTGAAGGGAAACACATGGTCTCCACTGAGAATGGAACAACATGCACAGACATGCTAGTCTTGTGGGCTACAGACCCCAGCATTTCAGCTCCCTATAACCACCACCCTGCCTTTTCCCTCTACTCCTAAACTCCTCACCCTCCAGCAACTGTATAAATCAGGTCTCCTCCCTGTGGTGCTGCAAGCAGCAGACGGAATGCATTCATCATATGGACGACACTGAATTGTACTGCATGGTATTCCATTCCCCTGGGGAGCATCTGTTCTCATAGTTCTCCAAGCCGTTTCCCTGAAGAAATAACTGACTGAATGAAATGAAAGCCTGGGGCATGAGATTGTTTTGTCATCCATTGCAAGTTATGATTGAAAAACTTCAGGAGGTTTGCATCAGCAGGGGTGTGGAGAGATGCCTAGGGGAGTGCAGCAGGGCAGGAGAGGAGAGGGTGAGATACACAGCTGGGATTTTAAAGGGAACGGGTTTGTGAAGCAGAGATGTAGGCAGTATGATACACAGCTGGGATTTAAAGGGAACGGTTTTGGAGGCAGAGATGTAGGCAGTATGATACACAGCTGGGATTTTAAAGGGAACGGGTTTTGTGAGGCAGAGATGTAGGCAGTATGATACACAGCTGGGATTTTAAAGGAACGGGTTTTGTGAGGCAGGATGTAGGCAGTATGATACACAGCTGGGATTTTAAAGGGAACGGGTTTTGTGAAGCAGAGATGTAGGCAGTATGATACACAGCTGGGATTTTAAAGGAACGGGGTTTTGTGAGCAGAGATGTAGGCAGTATGATACACAGCTGGGATTTTAAAGGGAACGGGTTTTGTGAAGCAGAGATGTAGGCAGTATGATACACAGCTGGGATTTTAAAGGGAACGGGTTTTGTGAAGCAGAGATGTAGGCAGTATGATACACAGCTGGGATTTTAAAGGGAACGGGTTTTGTGAAGCAGAGATGTAGGCAGTATGATACACAGCTGGGATTTTAAAGGGAACGGGTTTTGTGAAGCAGAGATGTAGGCAGTATGATACACAGCTGGGATTTTAAAGGGAACGGGTTTTGTGAAGCAGAGATGTAGGCAGTATGATACACAGCTGGGATTTTAAAGGGAACGGGTTTTGTGAAGCAGAGATGTAGGCAGTATGATACACAGCTGGATTTTAAAGGGAACGGGTTTTGTGAAGCAGAGATGTAGGCAGTATGATACACAGCTGGGATTTTAAAGGGAACGGGTTTTGTGAGGCAGAGATTTAGGCAGTATGATACACAGCTGGGATTTTAAAGGGAACGGGTTTGTGAGGCAGAGATGTAGGCAGTATGATACACAGCTGGGATTTTAAAGGGAACGGGTTTTGTGAGGCAGAGATGTAGGCAGTATGATACACAGCTGGGATTTTAAGGGAACGGGTTTTGTGAGGCAGAGATGTAGGCAGTATGATACACAGCTGGGATTTTAAAGGGAACGGGTTTTTGTGAAGCAGAGATGTAGGCAGTATGATACACAGCTGGGATTTTAAAGGGAACGGTTTTTGTGAAGCAGAGATGTAGGCAGTATGATACACACACAGCTGGATTTTTAAAGGGAACGGGTTTTGTGAGCAGAGATTTAGGCAGTATGATACACAGCTGGGATTTTAAAGGGACGGGTTTTGTGAGGCAGAGATGTAGGCAGTATGATACACAGCTGGGATTTTAAAGGGAACGGGTTTTGTGAGGCAGAGATGTAGGCAGTATGATACACAGCTGGGATTTTAAAGGGAACGGGTTTTGTGAGGCAGAGATGTAGGCAGTATGATACACAGCTGGGATTTTAAAGGGAACGGGTTTTGTGAAGCAGAGATGTAGGCAGTATGATACACAGCTGGGATTTTAAAGGGAACGGGTTTTTGTGAAGCAGAGATGTAGGCAGTATGATACACAGCTGGGATTTTAAAGGGAACAGGTTTTGTGAAGCAGAGATGTAGGCAGTATGATACACAGCTGGGATTTTTAAAGGGAACGGGTTTTGTGAGGCAGAGATGTAGGCAGTATGATACACAGCTGGGATTTTAAAGGGAACGGGTTTTGTGAGGCAGAGATGTAGGCAGTTGATACACAGCTAGGATTTTAAAAGGAAACGGGTTTTGTGAAGCAGAGATGTAGGCGGTATGATACACAGCTGGGATTTTAAAGGAAACGGGTTTTGTGAGGGCAGAGATGTAGGCGGTATGATACATAGCTGGGATTTTAAAGGGAACGGGTTTTGTGTGAAGCAGAGATTTAGGCAGTATGTCGAGGCACAGTGAGTTGGAGGAGGGGGGTGTGTGTGTGAGAGGGAGTGTGTGTGTGTGTGTGTGTGTGTGTGTGTGTGTGTGTGTGTGTGTGTGTGTGTGTGTGTGTGTGTGTGTGTGTGTGTGTGTGTGTGTGTGCCTGGAGACAAATTGATAAAAGACTTCACCTTGACGGGGACATACTTTCTTGGCGTTAATCGTGCAACGCTGCTTTTATTGTAGCTAGCACTTGGCTGAATTCTTGTGTTTCTATTACCGCCCCTTGAAAATCAGCTGTACAGAACTTGAAGGCACTTGGGATTGGGGGAACAGGTCTTAATATCGTAAATTAGTAGTCACTGTTATTAATAGGTGAGCATTTCTTATGTGATCATATCATTTCTGAAGCTGCACAACTAACAACACATTTCCCACAATTGGATAAACATTTCTTGCCCTCAAATCGCTCAAGACGGGGGGCGAGCTTTTTGTGCCATTTGTAAACTGTATATAAATTATAGTCAGAATACAACCTGTTTGGGCTAAAACAAAGTAGAAAAGAAAAACGTCACCACGCAAACAAGCAATCCACCATTACAACCTGGTAAACCCTTAGCTTTTACACCACTGCTAACAGACTTCCCTCTCTTTCCACTTCTTTTTTTACCATCACTCCCCATCTCTTCCTCCGTCCGTAGCAGCTGTGTGAAGTGGGCATCGTCCATGCAGGATGGAGAGCTTCAGACGGAAAACATTCGTCCTACAGACCATGCAGAAGCACGTGCATCAACCCTGGGGGCTTCCTTTTCCACATTCCATGAATTCTTTTTTCCACCCCTCCTCCCTTCTTGGCGAAAGAAGCGATAAGAAGGAGGTGAAATAAATGTCAAGATGTGAGATTACTTGGTCATCCGTTTTTGGGGAATGATTGAGAACTTCAGGTTTATGTCACCACTGTCTGAGCGTAGGGAAAGTCAGCGAGGGCGTACAGAGGCTGTACATCTGCAGACTGATAAGGGAATAGACTACAGTCTGAGTTACTTAAGACTTTAGGACAAACTACATTTTTTGGCACTTGATGAGAGAGAGAGAGAGAGAGACCAGAGAAGAGAGAGAGAGAGAGAGAGAGATAAATACCCTGTGAATCAGTGCTTTCACCGCGTGCGAGACGAGGCAAGCCTATGAATGCACTGAAAGCACCATGAATATTATAATTTCGTTGAAATAAGACATCTGATTTTTTTTTTTAACAAACACCCATATTGAACTATAAGGACGAAATTTTTATGATGCTAACTCATATTTGGTCGATTGTTTTTTTTAATTTGGAAAAAGACGAATGTGTTGACTGCTATAT
>JADBJO010008660.1:90000-93040 GCA_016801955.1 Conus betulinus
TGATACGGCAGCCAAATACTGATGACCAGAAGTGGATATTATTCTTGAACAATTACTCCAAGATTCACTGTGACATCTTCTACAAGCAACCCTAGGAGACTGAGGCTTAAAGAATGTGATGTGTTTTTTTTTTCAAGCAAGCTAAGGTAGGCAATTTATGATTTCCACCCGAATGTTTGTGTTCGTTAACTTTACATCCCCCCCATCCTTTTTGCACCTCTGTCTGTCTGTCTGTCTGTCTGTCTCTCTCATTGTATGTCTGTCTCTGTCTCTATCTCTGTCTGTCTTTCTGTCTGTCTGTAAGTGTGCATGCGTGCGTGGTTGTGTGTGTGTGTGTGTGTGTGTGTGTGTGTGTGTGTGTGTGTGTGTGTGTGTGTTGTGTGTGTGTTACGGTTTTCAAACGTAGTTCGCCGAAAAAGCACTTGAATTCACTTATAAAGAAAATACAAAAAATCTCAAATGAGTCAATAAATTGAAACGTTTTTGATATTTCTGACTTGGCTTACCTTTAGCAATTAACTACAATGTCACAAAGAGCAAACTAAATGATTTAAACTACGATTTTTCCAAGGGCAAAAAGATTTTCTGAAACATGAGCTCACCTTCGGCATTGAACTAGGATGCCACAAAGGGCAATGCAAATTGCGCAAACTAGGATTTTACCGAGTGCAAAAGAAATTTAAAACATGTGTTCCCCTTTGCTGAAATGGTCTTTAAAGAGGCAGCTCAAACTCCACCCCAGTGAGCACTCTGACCTCCCTGAAGCCCGCTCATACCTAGTGCTTTATAATGAGGAAGGCAAAGTCCATGCTCGATGGTACAAAGATCCCGGGTCCCTTGAAGACTGGACAATAGGTCCATTTTAACAGCTGGTTTCAGTTCCTTGGACACTGGACAATAGGTCCACTTTAACAGCTGGTTTCATTTCCTTGAAGGCTAAACAATAGGTCCACTTTGAAAGCTGGTTTCGCTGGCGTCTTCAGCCCTTGTTTTCGACATTCGCGTTTGACTGGACCTACTCTGAGGGACAACGAGATGGAGAAAAGGGGATGGCATGGAGAATATTGCTACCGAGGGAGGATGGGGAAAGGGCTGATACTGAAGTAGGGAAAGAGCTTTGAAGACGGACGAAGGGAACTGGACATAGCATTGATCAAAGAGCCTGCACTCATTGCAAGAAGAGTGTGTACGACTGGCGTTTGAGAGAGAGAGAGAGAGAGAGAGAGAGAGAGAGAGAGAGAGAGAGAGAGAGAGAGAGACAGAGAGAGAGAGAGAGAGAGAGAGAGAGAGAGATGAATTCCAAAGAGACAGACAAATACCCGACTGTATGATTTAAATGTACTGACAGTCCAGACGGAGTTCGTCAGTGTTTTCACTCACACACACACACACACACACACACACACACACACACACACACACACACACACACACACACACACACACACGCGCGCGCACACACACACACACACACACACCACACACACACACACACGCGCGCGCGCGCGCGCGCACACACACACACACACGCACACGCACGCATGCACTCAAGCACAGACAGACAGACAGACAGACACACACACACACACACACACACACACACACACACACACACACACACACACACACTTGTGCGTACGTGTGTTTATGCAGGCACATGCACACTTGCGCGCACGCGCGCGCGCGTTTGTGTGTGTGTATGTGTATGTGTGTTGTGTGTGTGTGTGTGTGTGTGTGTGTGTGTGTGTGTGTGTGTGTGTGTGTGTGTGTGATTTATCTCTGTTCAACTTTTTTGAAACTAATCGACTGCCTATTATATGGACTGATCGAATGTGTGCCTAAAACATCGAATAAGTTGTTATGGAACTTGATACTGTTGGGTGTAAAGGGACCGATTTGGCACCCAGTATTGTTACAGGATCCTACAAACCTGTTTGGATCTCTGTGTGTGAGGATGGGAAGGCGGGAAGAGAGGGGGGGGGGGGGGGGGGGGATGGAAGGCAACGCATCACAATGTGTTGACGTAATCCATGGGGATGGCAGAACTAAATTGGAATCAGGGGGAGGGGAAACAGGAACGTGGTCCGTGCACACACGAACACCTCTAACCATTTAAAAACCGAAACTCGCGCAGAAACTCGTTGGGAACTCTCAAGTTCTTTCCCCCACAAAGAGTGGTCAGGGAGTTGGGAGATTGTCCCCTAGTCCTCTCGAGGAAAGTTTGTGAGTGGACAAGTGTTTTTTTTTTTTTTTTTCTCTCTATTTCGTCACCTGTCAGTGAATAACAAGCTGCTGTGTATACAGGAAGGAGTAGGAGCGGTCGTTTAGAATTCCAATCGAAAATTCTGTTTGCCCAAAGCAAACATTTGGTCGTAATGTTACTATCTTGCAGCAGATTGATATTGACAGTAAGCAAATGGTTGTTGTTTAGTCTGCATTATAAAGCAGTTAGTGATAAAACACGTACTTGAACACACCTGTTTTAAATCCAGCAGCTGTGGCTTATAACATCCAACCATTGCAGAACAGTACTTATATAGTCCAAGCGCTACAGAATAGTATTTCATGTTGACCAAAACATTGACACAGTGGGCAATTAATGGTAGACATTTGTTACAGATGCCGAATGAAGTATACATCTGTTACATACTTTGAGGGTTGGTATCAGCCGTACATTTTGCATTTGACACGGTCATGTTCACACTTGTACATGGATCGAGCATCAAATGGAAGTTGTATTACGGGAAATAGAAGTTGGCATTTGAGGAGAGCTTTGTTTAAAACAATTGATAAGTCATGTTCAAAGGCAACAGTTTTGTATGGTAGAAAAAAAAAAACCTAAGCAATAGCATCCAGGGGAATATGAGCTGGAGGACAGGACAGAGAGGAGGCGGTCAGGGTATGACAGGTGAGGGATGGTAGTGGGAACGGTGGATGCTGAAGGAGGGGAAGAGGTACGAAGAGAGATGAAGGGAACCAGAAATAGAATTGATCAGTGAGGCTTAGAATTATTGTGAGGGGACGTGACTGGCATTGAGAG
>JADBJO010008661.1:0-2500 GCA_016801955.1 Conus betulinus
TAAAGTCATATTCGGCAACTCCCGATATGCAAACAGAACAGCCGGAATGTACCGATCCCACTGCTTGGGACAGTCACGACAAACCTTCTTCAGCATGGACTTCAAGGTGCCATTAAACCTTTCCACCATCCCGTTAGACTGAGGGTGGTATGGAGTAGTGGTAACAGAAGAAATAGACAACAGACGGTACACTTCCTTCATCAGGTCCGAAACACAAACTGAGTACCACAATCAGTAAGAATTTCGGAAGGCAAACCATACCTTGAAAAAATAGAAAGAAGAGCCTCCGCCACAGTGACTGTATCGATACGTTTGAGTGGGACAGCCTCCGGAAACCGAGTAGCTGTATCCACCAACGTCAGAACGTACCGAAAGCCAGAAGAAGACACTCTCCAAAGGACCAACCAAATCCATCGCTACCTTCTCAAAAGGTACTGAAACCAACGGCATCTTGTGCAACGGCGCACAAGGGACGCGGTTACGAGACACAGTCTTCTGACAAGTATCACATGAACGACAATACTCCTTGACTGACTGAGACACTCCTGGCCAAAAGAACGATGCAAGAACTCGCATGCTGTCATGCGCAGTATGAAGCACAACGTTACGTAACTCCTGAGGAAACTACCACCTGACGCTTAACTTCACCTTGTCCTTGACCAAGCGACATAGAACATCATTAAAAAAAAAAAAAAAAAACAGGCTTAGTCAAAGGGGAAGGTACCTCAGTTACAACTGAAGAGAACAAATGGCTCAAAGAGGCATCACGCTTCTGCATAGCAGCAAATTCCTTAGGTGTACATCCAGCACAGACAAATCAGGCACTGACAACGGTACAGGCAACTGTTTCTCCTTGTCTGCCTGTAAACGAGTAGTCACATTACATGGGACAAAGATCCACCAGCACCTGAACATGCTGAAGTAACACCTGGAAGATTACCAAGAATGAGATCCGTTACTGGGTTCTCAATAACACAGGCAAGCACCTCACCCTCAAAGTAAGGTGTACTAACTGAGACACAGCAAGAGGGAAAACCTCAATCTTACCTCCAAAAGAACGACAATGTGTTCTTCACCAGTGAACTGGTGTGGAAGAACAAAAAGAACGGCGCACTCCCGCAGTAGTGCAAACCTGTGTCCCTCAACACAGAACAGTGAAACCCATTGACAGTTCCTGACTCAACCAGTAAGCCGTCAGTGTTAACATGTGACACCATCGAATGGGCTACAGTAGATGGATCAGAAACATTGCCTGACATACCCGCGACATTCACTGCTGACTGCTCTACAGATGGACAATCCCGAGCTTTATGAAACCAGCAACCACAATTGTAACAACAACCTGCGGGTACCTGAGGTATTATGAGCCTGTCGCGCTGTCGGCCACGGTTACGCGGATACCGAGAGTTAGACGCTGTTTGACCACCTCTAGGTGTACGGTATTTGCACCCAAATGACCAGACTGCTGACCACCACCGGTAGCAGACTGTTCAAACGGCTGCCATGATCCCGTCCGCTACGAGAATTTTGACCACCGCGGGAATTTTGACCTCCACGGTAACGATTACGGTTCTGATTTGAACGCCAAGAGCCAAATCCACGGTCTGAACCAACACTATTTGGTGATGTGCGAAGGAAGCGACATTTACACCGAAAACCGTGTCCGTTCCCTTGCGGGCAAACGTCCGATCAGGATGTGCAGTCCTGTACTGTTCCGCAAGCTCGCACATTTCTTCAGCGCTCGCAACCGACCTTCCTTTAGAAACACAGCCAAGTCCTTTGAAAACGCTCTTCAAAATCTGCTCACGCAAAAAACAGATCACGAAGTTCCGCATAATCCTTTTTAGTTTTGGACAAGTCAATCCACCGATCAAGAAAATGCGCAGACCGAATCAAATACGCAGGAAATGACTCGCCTTTTTCCGGACGCACGGTACGGAATTTCTCGCGAAATCCTTCGGCGGTACACCGGTAACGCTTAAGTAATTCATCCTTAAGTTTATCCCATGTTAAAGTATCCTTCGCTGCCAAAGAATGATACAGCGTCAAACGCACTGCCCTTGAAAAGAGACGCAATATACAATACCCACTTATCTTTGGGCCACTCGCAAGAAGTAGCATGACTCTCAAATCTAAACAAAAATGCATCAATCTCATCTTTGTTTTCATCAAAGACAGGCATCTTGGGGATATAAGGAGAACGACCAGAAACAGGTTTCGCATCACCAGAACCCTGCGCAGAACCATTGTCTGTTACACCAAAAGCTTTTAATTTCTCCATTTCAAGCTGAAGCTTCTTACTTTGTAACTCAAAATCCCTATCTGCCTTTTTATTTTCTAACTCTAACTCCATGGCTTTTAATTCTTTCTCATGCTGCTCCCTCTCCCTCTCTCTTTGTCTATCCCTATCCTTTTCTGCTTCACTCTCTCTCTCTCTCTCTCTGTCTTTTCCTATCCTTTTCTTCCCTTTCTTTATCCTTTTTCTTCTTCTCTCTCTTTC
>JADBJO010008661.1:12500-22452 GCA_016801955.1 Conus betulinus
AGATTGCCTTTCCATTGAAAGTGCTGTTACGCTACCTTTTCTCAGTTTATGGGACAAGTAAATAGACCTATAGAGTCCAATTTTTTGATTTGAAGCGCACGCAAGACAACAAGCGGGATATCGATTGTCTACAATGCGGGTGCAACTTTTCATGCTTGGGCTTCATTTTTTTCTCGGTGATTGATCTGTTGAGCTGACTGATAAAGCGACATTGCTTTGGGCGTGCCACACCAGCGACACCTGTTCCATGAAAACGGCGAGATCACTCTTTTGAGCGCGAGCTCTAACACAGATGACCTCCCTCGCAGATTTCAGACCATCATCTATTATGTATCCGTGAGACCCCGTCTGCTCTGATGTTTGATACCTCTTTCTTTCCATCTTTCCTATGACAGCCAGTACTTCAAGACTCACAGGAATAAATCCATCACAAACGACCTTCGTCTTCAAAACATGACGCTCTCTTTGTCTGTCATTTCATTGTCAAGCGAGACATGTTCACATTTCTACTGGCAGCGCCTTTCTTTGGCGCATGATAAATCATAAATAAATGTTAGCGAACCGCCCAGAGAAACGCGGACAAACGAGTCACAAGACAAAACACGACGCGTTTCGACCTCTTAGGTCTTCCTCAGGCAAGATACAAACAAATACGACAACGAAAATTCACTTAGCTTTGATCGCTTCAGAGTTCAGCGCAAGGAAAGCGTTCAATTTTCGTTGTCCTGTTTGTTTGTACCTTGCCTGAAGAAGAATTAAGAGGTCGAAACGCCTAGTGTTTTGTCTTGTGACTCGCTAACATTTATTTAAGATTTGTTTAGATTTCCGCCTGCAGTCGTCTCACTTTGCAACTAGATCTTGGCACATGATGCCAAATGCCAGGAACGGATTTCGCCAGACTCGGGCTGTTTGCGAAATGAGAACACCCCCCGATATAGCTTCGACACCTATTTATCACACAATTTCGTCAGGCAGAAAACACAAGAGGAAACACCGCGGAGCAGGATCATCGTGGCTCTGGAGACGTTGTTTCCCTGACGGCCGTGCGACATAGCGCCTGGTGTAATTGAGAGCCCTGTAGCTCACGTCCATTCTGAACTGAATCGATCCCAACCAAACCCTTCGCCGAGTGAAGAAGAATCAGGCAGCGAGACTGGATTTTCAAGCGACACAACATCCCTTTGTCTACTGGCAGCACTGTTCACTGGCTCCACGATGTTCAAACCAAGAAATGCTGGTATTTCACCACACTGAAAGACATCGCGGAATGAAAGCGCGCGAAAAACCATCCCCCCTCCCTTCTTCCCCCCCCCCCCCCCCCCCAACAAACAAGCTAGCAAACAACAACAACACACAACAACAACACAACAACAACACACACACACACACACACACACACACACACACACACACACACAGAGCAACAATTTTCTCTTTTGAGCAGAAGTCTCGGACCTGAGTTGTTCTGCATTTAAGTTTATGCGCAGTCGGTCGTGTTTACAGCGAAAAGGGTAGCTTTTCTTTTATCTGAAGGAAAAATAGTAGCCTGTTTTATCTGAAGGAAAAGTGGTAGCCTTTTTTATCTGAAGGAAAAATAGTAGCCTTTTTTATCTGTAGGAAAAACAGTAACCTTTTTCATCTGAAGGGACAATAGTAGCCTTTTTTCTAACCTGAAGGAAAAATTGTAGCCTTTTCATCTGAAGAAAAAAATAGTTGCCTATTTATCTGAAAGAAAAATAGTAGCTTTTTCTATCTGAAGGAAAAATAGTAGCTTTTTTGTATGAAGCTTTTTTATCTGAAGAGAAAATGGTAGCCTTTTTATCTGAAGGAAAAAAGTAGCCTTTTTATCTGAGGGGAAAATTGCAGCCTTTTTTTATCTGAAGAAAAAAAATTGTAACCTTTTCATCTGAAGGAAAAAATAGTAGCCTTTTTATCTGAAGGAAAAATCGAAACCCTTTTCATCTGGAGGAAAAATCGAAGCCCTTTTCATCTGAAGGAAAAATTGAAGTCCTTTTCATCTGGATGAAAAACAGTAGCCTTTTTTATGTGTAGGAAAAAATAGCCTTTTTATCTGAGGAAAAAATAGAAGGAAAAAATATTAGCTTTTTACCTGAAGGAAAAGCAAAAGCATTTTTTATCTGAAGGAAAAATAGTAGCCTGTTTATCTGAAGGAAAAATAGTAGCCCTTTTCACCCTGAAGGAAAAATAGTAGCCTTTTTTATCTGAAGGAAAAATAGTAGCCTTTTTCACCCTGGAGGAAAAAGAGTAGCCTTTCTCATCCTGAGGGAAAAATATTAGCCTTTTTTATCTGAAGGAAAAATAGTAGCTTTTTTCGCCCTGAAGGAAAAAGAGTAGCCTTTTTTTAATCTGAAGGAAAAAATAGTAGCCTTTTTATCTGAAGGAAAATAGTAGCCATTTTATCTCAAGAAAAAACAGTGGGAAAATTGTAGCCATTTTCTCTGGGGAAAAATAGCAGCCGTTTATCTGAAGGGAAAATAGTAGCCTTTTTATCGGAAGGAAAAATTGTAACCTTTTCATCTGAAGGAAAAATAGTAGCCTTTCTTGTCTGAAGGAAAACTGTAGCCTTTTTTATCTGAAGGAAAAATTGTAGCCTTTTTTTATCTGAAGGAAAAATAGCGGCCATTTTTATCTGAAGGAAAAAATAGCCTTTTTATCTGAAGGAAAAATAGTAGCCTTTTCATGCTGAGTAAAAAAAAAAAAAAGGAGCTGTTATATCGGAAGGAAAAATAGTAGGTTTTTTTATTTAGAGGAAAAGTAGTTCTTATTCATCTGAGGAAGAAAAAGTAGCTGTTTTATCTGATGGGAAAACAAGTAGCTTTTTAATTTGGAAGAAAAAAAGGTGACGACATTTGAAGTCCTTTTTTTTAGGAAAAAAAAACCCCTCCTCCTTGTTACTGCCAAAGTTTTTGTTTTTTGCTTCTTTTTTTTTTTTTTTTTAGTATCGGTCATTCTAAAGAAATGAAAAGGCATATAAAAATCATGACAGTGCACACAAAACATCTGTGTCCATTAAAAAAAAAAGCATATTACCTACGTTTCTTTAACGTTATGTTCCAACAATGGATTGCTTGTCTTTTAGCAGGACTCACTGAGATATTGTCGTTGCTGTTCGCTCGCATTTTCTTTCAGCTGACAAAGATTTCAGTGCAGCTGCAGTAAAAAATCCAACCCCGCATCTGAAGTTTATCCCGTAAATGTTCATAGTGTCAGCTTGCCAATTTTCCGCCTTCTTCATCTTTATTTACAAAACAAAACAAAACTAAATAAAAAAGAAAAGAAAAAAAGAAGAAGAAAAAAAAAAAACAACAGATAATTTACAAATTCGTAACTCTTTTATTTTCCCTTCGTTCAACAGATCACAAAAGATCGTTGGGCATAAAAAAGACTTCAACCAATTTATTTTCCTTCGGCTCGTAAGTCGTTTGGTGAAAAAGTTTCCACCATTTTTTTTTTCTTTTCTTTTCTTTTCTCTCGCTTAAAAGGTCATAGTTCGGGCTAACAGGCCGAACACACCAAGCCCTAATTATGATGTACGTCTGTAGAGAGCGGTGCACAGCCCCACCCGTCGTCTCCTGATTCCTTCCACCGACAGCCCTACCTTCGTCACACGTCTGTAATCATGTGTGATGTAAGTCTCCCATTATCTCCGTGAATGTCGTCATCTTTTTATCACTAACATTAGAGCTAGATGCGTTGCCTTTCTTAGCCGCAGCGTGCGTGTGGATATGAGGGTGTGCGAGTGTGCGTGCGTGTGTGTGTGTGTGTGTGTGTGTGTGTGTGTGTGTGTGTGTGTGTGTGTGTGTGTGTGTGTGTGTGTGTGTGCGCGCGCGCGCGCGTACGACGTCGTTCAAGCAGTTATTTTCTGTGTGAGCCTTTTCTCTTTTATTAGACGGTGTGTGGTGTGTGTGTGTGTGTGTGTGTGTGTGTGTGTGTGTGTGTGTGTGTGTGTGCGCGCGCGCGTGCGTGCATGCGTGCGGGCTTGCTAGAGTTCATACATAAGGTGTGTGTGTGTGTGTGTGTGTGTGTGTGTGTGTGTGTGTGTGTGTGTGTGTGCAGAGAGAGAGAGAGAGAGAGAGAGAGAGAGAGAGAGCGACCGACAAACAGACAGACAGAGACAGAGAGAGGCCGTAGGCAGAGACCGACAGAAAGAGAGACAGAGACAGACAGACAGGTAGACAGAGGGGGATGGGAGAGACGGTCGCAGGGAACAGACTAAGGAAAATGATAGTCTTTGATGTTAATACGCTAGCGTAGGTGTCTATTGGGATGAGAATTCCTTTCCTGTCGTAAATCTATAAGGCCCCCCCCCCCCCCCTACTCCTATCCCCCCCCCCCCCCCTCGTTTGAGCGGGCAGGCAGGTGTTCTTTGGCACCAGTTCAGAATGGCAAAAGAAAAAAAAAAATTATCTGGAGCAGATGGCTTTAATATGAACGTGAAAAAAGGGGGTCAGTTTGTGCTTAATGACATTTTCATTTTGCTTTTTAACTTTTTGTTTTCTTTATACAGCCTGGACTGGAGATGATTCTCAAACATGATATAGAGAATGGGGACGTGGCAGCAGCTTTTAAACGCTCTTTTGATCACACAAAACACACAGGCGCGTAGGTGCGCGCTAGCACGCGCGCGCTAACACATACACACGCACGCACGCACACACACACGCAGGCAGGCACGCAGGCACACACACACACACACACACACACACACACACACACACACACACACACACACACACACACACACACACATTCTAAATGTCGTTAAAGCGTTTTGATTTGCCACGTTAAACATTGTGATCTAGTGTTCCTCTAAACTTTTATGTTATCATTATACGTTCTGTATCCAAACATTCCGCCATGGTTAAATTTATAGTTTTTTCTATAAATGCTCATATCATTTTGGCATAATCTATGTCCAAAGGTCACACTATGTAACCATAGTCCATGCCCAAACGTACCACTATTTCAAGAATGTGCATCCCCAATCGGTCCAGTATTTTCGTGTGGTTTATCTCCAAACGTTCCATCATTTTATCTGGTTTTATCTCCGAACTTTCCATTATTTTTATCTGGTTTATCTCCAAACGTTCCTCCGCTTTCAAACAGTTTATCCGAACATATAGCCAGTTTATTGTAGTCCGTGTCCATTGTCTGAAATTTCCACCATTTCAATACAACCTTTAACCGAAAGTTCCTTCATTTTAGCACGGTTAATTTCCACATGTACCACTATTTTTAAATTGTCTGTCTAAAAGTTTTATTATTTTGATATAATTTTTTGGTCAAAACGTTTCACCGCCATGACTTAATTCTATGTCCAAACGTTTCGCCATTTCGATATAAACTATGAGCAAACATTCCACCATTGTAATGATTAATGATTTCTGTCATCTTCATTGTTATTCTATGAGCAAACATTCCACCATTGTAATGATTAATGATACTGTCATCTTCATTGTTATTCTATGAGCAAACATTCCACCATTGTAATGATTAATGATACTGTCATCTTCATTGTTATTCTATGAGCAAACATTCCACCATTGTAATGATTAATGATTACTGCCATCTTCATTGTTATTCTTGTACCACCACCACCACCACCACCACCACCACCACCACCACACCTACTCTGCTGCTACTACTGTTGTTGTTGCTGCTGCTACCACTACTGCTACTACTATTGCTACAACTACCACGACTACTGTTGCTGTTGCCACTACTACCACGACGACGACTTCATATACTACTACTACTACTACGACGACGACGACGACGACGACGACTTCATATACTACTACTACTACTACTACGACGACGACGACGACGACGACGACTGCTGTTGATTCTGGTCTTGGCGCCCCTGCTTCTATTGTTATCGGTATTGTTGCTAGCAGCAGAGGCAGACAAAAAGCGAAAACAAACAAACAAAAGCTTTATAAAAACGATCGCAGCAGCAGCAGCAATATTAGCTGCTGTATTCTTAATGTCGAGGTGTCCTTTTCATCTCTGCACTAAGTTTATCAACCTATCTTTACGAAAGACGGGGTAGTTACTCATTAGAGTTAATTATCACTTGCGGTGTCCGTCTGCTGTCGTTCTTATCATGGAAGTTCATTTCTGTTTTTTTTTTTCTTTTTTTAACAAACAAAACAAAGTAAATAAGATAATGTGTGTTTTGACACGAGCGTTTACCCATACTGACCCCCCCGCTCACCCGTCCCCTCTCCGTCTCCAACCTTTCCACTTCCTTTCATTCATGCCAATCAAAACGAGGTGACCTGTCTTTCTTTGTTTTTCCCGCGTGTTGTTTGACTATTGTTCAAGACAGAAAAGGGCGGTGCCAGTCTTGACTAAATGTTAATTTGTGTTTGTTCATTTCGCCAGCTGTTTGCTGCGTAGCCGAGACAGAAAAGTCTTGAATGAATAAGATATTTCTTTGTTCATTTCTCCAGCTGTATGCTGCGTAGCCAAGAGAGAAAAGTCTTGAATAAATACGAATGCGTCTTTGTTCATTTCTGCAGCTGTTTGCTGCGTAGCCGAGA
This sequence comes from Conus betulinus, assembly GCA_016801955.1. Taxonomy (NCBI): domain Eukaryota; kingdom Metazoa; phylum Mollusca; class Gastropoda; order Neogastropoda; family Conidae; genus Conus; species Conus betulinus. The sequence goes on from JADBJO010008661.1 coordinate 19,067, forward strand.
GTTAAAAAAAAAAAAGTCTTGAATGAATATTTATTTACGTTTGTTCATGACACAAGTTGTTGCTGCTGGGTAGATGTGTCAAGGACATATATAGGCAAAGCTTGGAACATTCTTTTTCTGGGTGGTGGGGTGGGGGTGGGTGGGGCGGGTGGGGGTGTCTCTTTGCCTGTTCCGTGTGCTCTGTGCTGTCACTGCTGCTAGGCGACCCGGTGTCGTAAGCAGCACTCGCTCTGGAGTCACAGGCGTGTATTGACTTCATCGTGGGAGCAAGAGGTAAGGTAATGTTGCTTATAGCCCAGCCGACCGCAAAGGGCCATGTCAGGGTTATCGCCGCGTTGAATGTCAACCCACAAGTTATATCTTAAAAAAAATCATTCACACAACACTGTAAAATATACCTTCTAAAAACACACCACAAATGTTGTTAAAGAATCTTCCTTCTGTAAAAATCTTAGCTCAGATGAAAAATATCAATCTCCCTCACAAACCCTAAGATCACATCAGGTGGGACATCGAGCAAGGATTTTTTTTTTTTCGTCATGGAGTCTGCTGTAAAGTGTTTTTATGTCTCTCATCATGCAAGTCCCAACACTCTAATAATACAAGAACACGTTTCACTGCTGAGTGGTACATGACATGGTATGCACCACGGAGCTTCTTCTTCACTTTTTCACCGATAAGAATGGCCGGGTGTAAAAGGAGTGGACTGTATGCAAACGGCACTAGACTGTGTTTCTTCTTCACAGGCCGCATCAGGAACATGGTTACAAACCCAAACAGGTGTTACCCCATTTGTTTGCTATTTACTTTTTGTACTCCCAGTTCTTATAGATCAGGGAGTACTTTACAATTGAAACGAAGAAATGCTGTGTGTATGTGTGTGTGTGTGTGTGTGTGTGTGTGTGTGTGTGTGTGTGTGTGTGTGTGTGTGTGTGTGTCCGTCCGTGGTCAAAATGTCTTCCACTCGCTCCCAGACAAAACTGCTGGACCGATCGTTCTGCAAATTTGTAGATATGTTCATTATGGGTCACGGGGTGATGCTCGATATTTCATTTTACCAGAATAGCCGTTACTAACGGCTATAAACGATAATTTTGTGATGTACAGTTTAAAGCAATAACGGTTTATAAACTTGAGTGTAACCAAGTTCTGTCAACTCCCTGGTAGCATAGTGAGTCTCCCCCCTGCCTGTCACGCGGGAGACCGAGCTTCATATCGGGGGAGAGTCACTTTTTTTTTTTCTTTTCTTTTCTCTTGCATACAAAATTACTACCACCAAAAGGTGAGTGCTACAGTGCTATAGTGACTGATTTATATCTTTATTTTTGTCTCTTTGTTGCACTACTGCACTGGGAGTACATTTATATGCTTTGCATCTTGTTTTTTTTTTTTATTTCAACAGGCACACCAGCAGCCTTCCACGACCGAAGCCGCCGGCTACACCAGCTACTACTACTACGTGCCCGAGGGGGGCACCTACACGGAGGACCTATGGCTAGGGGGGGAGGGGGGAGGGCACGGGCAGCTGGAGGCCAGCAGCGAGCCGGAAGGGGCGGGCGGGGGCGAGGAGGACGGGATGTACCATACGAGCTCGCACGAGCGAGGCTTCATCCACAGCGCGAGGATCGGGACGGTCATCACCGTCATGAACATGATGCTCAACCTGCTGCTCATCGTCCTCGTGCTGCTCCGGCGCTCCACGCGCGTGCAGTTCGTCTACCAGCAGGTAGTGTGTGTATGTGTGTGTGTGTGTGTGTGTGTGTGTGTGTGTGGTTTTTGACTGAGAAAGAAAGAGAGAGAGGTTTGGGTGGGGTGGGGTGGGGTGGGAGGGAGGATGGGGGGGGGGGGAGGAGGACGAAGAGATGGGGGTTAAGAAAAAGAGAGAGAAAGGGGGGGGGGGAGAGGGGGCAGGCGAGGAGAGAGGGAGGGAGAGAGAATTAGAGGGAGAGAGAGAGGGGGGGTCGAAGACGAAATGGTCCGCAAAGAGAGAGAGAAAGAGAGAGGGGGGGAGGAAGAAGAGAGAGAGAGAGAGAGAGAGAGAGAGAGAGAGAGAGAGAGAGAGAGAGAGAGAGACAGACAGACAGACAGACAGAGCTCTTCATCATGTCCTTCACAGTCAGGACCTCCCGTCAGCTGATACCAACAACAGTCCACTGGTAGCAAGTTCAGGCACTACCTATCAACAATAATATGTGACAATGCTACGTGAAAGCAGGCAACACCGACACATCACAGACAGCCATGTACATCCAGCAAACAAGTCTCACACACTCTTGTCTTCCTTCAGACAGAGAATATTAGCTCGTAGGAGTTGGAGTTCAAGCTGGCTGCTGCTGTATGGGCGAGTGTTGCTTTCTTTAGATGACGTGTTTTGTCGAACATTGACGGGCTGTTTCGTGTTGTGCCATCAAATAAGCGATACTTTGCACCTTTCTTTTCTGGGTTCTTTTATGAGTATTTTTGGCTTCACAGAATTCAACAGCGTGTTCAATTTTGATGACATACTGTATAATTCTACATTGCATTTTTTTCCCCCTTCCCAGCCAGTCTCTTACACACCATGCATAGTCTGTATGTTCTCTTACAAATGGACATATTTTTGCTGATTTTAGTGTTTTGGCAATTGATACAAAGTGTCTGGGTTTGTTAATGTACTAATGTGTGGTGTACTGGCACACTCACTCTGCCCCCCCCCACACACACACACTTCCCCTCCCCCCTCTTTCTCAAATATGCTAACAATGGTAGTTACCTATTAAATAGACAACACGATACCAAAGCGAAAACAATGCGTAAACAATCAATTCTGTATACACACATGCCTGAAACGATGTCGTTGGTCCCTATTGCCCGTCTCCCTCTCCTTCCCCCTACCCAAGCGCGTGAGCGTTCTTCACAACACAACACCACCACCACCATCCACCCACTCCAACACCCATCCACCCCCACTCCCTCCCCCACCCCCACCCCCACATCCACCTACATCCCCCCACCCCCACAAGAGAACATACACACCCACACCCAGAGAGAGAGAGAGAGAGAGAGAGAGAGAGAGAGAGAGAGAGAGAGAGAAGGAAGAAAAAAGAACAAAAAAGAAGAGAGAGGGAGAGAGAGAGAGAGACAGGCAGGCAGACAGACAGACGGACAGATAGACAGACACACACCGTTAGTCAGGCAGACAGGCAGACAGACGGACAGAGACGGCGTCTTTTAAATGGATTTAGGGATTTAGTTTGTTACATGTCGTCCCACCAGTTGTCTCTTCCCCGATTAAGCCAATCTTATAGCGAAAAGAAATTATGCATGATCCCCCTCATATTCCACATTCCCCACGTCTACATTGCATTGCTCAGTTATAAACAAGCTCTGAACCACCCCTGGAAAAT
>JADBJO010008661.1:26344-33844 GCA_016801955.1 Conus betulinus
GTCACCCTCACCTCACTCACCCCACCACAGTCCACCCACCGCACTATCCACCCCACAGTCCAAGATTCACTCCCGCTACACCACGAACAGTCACCCTCACCTACTCACTGAACACAAGTCCCTACTCACCTCAAGGACCACAGTCCACCAACTAACTAACACTAAAAGTCCCAACCAAACTCACCATGAACCACCGTCCCACAATCACATAACTCACCCTTCTGACCAAGCGAAGTCCACACGCACCCCCCCCACTCACTGACCACAGTCCACCTCACTCACTCATCCACCGCAGTCCACCCTCACCTCACTCACACACCACAGTCCACTCCTCACAACACTCACACACCACAGTCCACCCTCACCTCACTCACTGACCACAGTCCACCCTCACCTCACTCACTGACCACAGTCCACCCTCACCTCACTCACCCACCACAGTCCACCCTCACCTCACTCACTGACACAGTCCACCTCCACCTCACCTCACTCACCACAGTCCACCCTCACCTCACTCACTGACCGCAGTCCACCCTCACCTCACTCTCACACCACAGTCCACCTCACCACTCACACACCACAGTCCACCCTCACCTCACCACTCACCACAGTCACCTCACCTCACTCACCACCACAGTCCACACCTCACCTCACTCACCCACCACAGTCCACCCTCACCTCATCACCACCCACACAGCACACCCTCACCTCACTCATCCACCACAGTCCACCCTCACCCCACTCATCCACCACAGTCCCCCCTCACCTCACTCATCCACCACAGTCCACCCTCACCTCACTCACACCACCACAGTCCACCCCACCACCTCACTCATCCACCACAGTCCACCTCACCTCACCACAGTCCACCACAGTCACTCCTCACCACACTCACCACAGTCCACTCTCACCTCTCACTCATCCACCACAGTCCACCCTCACCTCACTCATCCACCACAGTCCACCCTCACCTCACTCATCCACCACAGTCCACCCTCACCTCACTCATCCACCACAGTCCACCCTCACCTCACTCACACACCACAGTCCACCCTCACCTCACTCACACCACAGTCCACCCTCACCTCACTCACACACCACAGTCCACCCTCACCTCACTCACTGACCACAGTCCACCCTCACCTCACTCACTGACCACAGTCCACCCTCACCTCACTCATCCACCACAGTCCACCCTCACCTCACTCATCACCCACAGTCCACCCTCACCTCACTCATCCACCACAGTCCACCCTCACCTCACTCACACACCACAGTCCACCCTCACCTCACTCATGACCACAGTCCACCCTCACCTCACTCACTGACCGCAGTCCACCCTCACCTCACCACCCACCCACCACCCTCAGTCACAGTCCACCTCATCCACACAGTCCACTTTCACCTCACTCACACACCACAGTCCACCCTCACCTCACTCACTGACCACAGTCCACCCTCACCTCACTCACTGACCGCAGTCCACCCTCACCCTCACTCATCCACCACAGTCCACCCTCACCTCACTCACACACCACAGTCCACCCTCACCTCACTCACACACCACAGTCCACCCTCACCTCACTCACTGACCACAGTCCACCCTCACCTCACTCACCCACCACAGTCCACCCTCACCTCACTCATCCACCACAGTCCACCCTCACCTCACTCACCCACCACAGTCCACCCTCACCTCACTCACTGACACAGTCCACCCTCACCACACTCATCCCACCACAGTCCCACCTCACTCCCACCCTCAGTCCACCCTCACTCACTCACACACCACAGTCCACCCTCACCTCACTCACACACCACAGTCCACCCTCACCTCACTCACACACCACAGTCCACCCTCACCTCACTCATCCACCACAGTCCACCCTCACCTCACTCACCACCACAGTCCACCCACCTCACCTCACTCACACCTCATCCACCACAGTCCACCCTCACCTCACTCATCCACCACCACAGTCCACCCTCACCTCACTCATCCACCACAGTCCACCCTCACCTCACTCACCACCACACAGTCCACCCTCACCTCACTCATCCACCACAGTCCACCCTCACCTCACTCACACACCACAGTCCCACCCTCACCCTCACCTCACTCATCCACCACAGTCCACCCTCACCTCACTCATCCACCACAGTCCACCCACCCTCACTCACCACACAGTCACCCTCACCTCACTCATCCCACCACAGTCCACCTCACCTCACTCATCACCACAGTCCACTGACCAGTCCACCCTCACCTCACCTCATCCACCACAGTCCACCCACCCTCACTCACACTCACCAGTCCAGTCCACCCATCACCACAGTCACTCTCACCCCACCACACAGTCCACCTCCCCACTCACCTCACCACAGTCCACCCTGACCTCAGTCCACCACAGTCCACCCTCACCTCACTCACCACCACAGTCCACCCTCACCTCACACCACTGACCAGTCCACCCTCTCACCTCACTCATCCACCACAGTCCACCCTCACCTCACTCACTGACCAGTCCACCCTCACCTCACTCATCCACCACAGTCCACCCACCCACTCACCCACCACAGTCCACCCTCACCTCACTCATCACACACCACAGTCCACCCTCACCTCACTCACTGACCAGTCCACCCTCACCTCACTCATCCACCACAGTCCACCCTCACCTCACTCACTGACCAGTCCACCCTCACCTCACTCATCCACCACAGTCCACCCTCACCTCACTCATCCACCACAGTCCACCCTCACCTCACTCATCCACCACAGTCCACCCTCACCTCACTCACCACCCAGTCCACCCTCACCTCACTCATCCACCACAGTCCACCCTCCCTCACCTCACTCACTGACCAGTCCTCCACCCTCACCTCACTCACTCCCACCACAGTCCACCCTCACCTCACTCACTGACCAGTCCACCCTCACCTCACTCATCCACCACAGTCCACACCCTCACCTCACTCACTGACCAGTCCACCCTCACCTCACTCATTCACCACAGTCCACCCTCACCTCACTCACCACAGTCCCACCCTCACCTCACTCATCCACCACAGTCCACCCCTCACCACTCACACTCAGTCCACCACCCCACCCACCCTCACCTCACTCATCCACCACAGTCCCCCCTCACCTCACTCACTCCACCACAGTCCACCCTCACCTCACTCATCCCCCACAGTCCACCCTCACCTCACTCACCCACCACAGTCCACCCTCACCTCACTCACCCCACCCACCCTCACCCTCCACCCCACACCTCACCTCACCACACCACAGTCCACCCTCACCTCACTCACCCACCACAGTCCACCCTCACCTCACTCACACCCACAGTCCACCCTCACCTCACTCATCCACCACAGTCCACCCTCACCCCACTCACACACCACAGTCCACCCTCACCTCACTCACCACCACAGTCCACCCCCCTCACTCACCAGTCCACACTCACTGACCACAGTCCACCCTCACCTCACTCACACACCACAGTCCACCCTCACCTAACGCATCCACCACAGTCCACCCTCACCTACCTCACTAACCACAGTCCACCCTCACCTCACTCATCCACCAGTCCACCCTCACCTCACTCACTGACCACAGTCCACCCTCACCTCACTCACACACCACAGTCCACCCTCACCTCACTCACACACCACACAGTCCACCCTCACCTCACTCACTGACCACAGTCCACCTCACCTCACCTCGCTCACTGACCGCAGTCCACCCTCACCTCACTCACACACCACAGTCCACCCTCACCTCATTCACACACCACAGTCCACCCTCACCTCACTCATCCACCACAGTCCACCCTCACCTCACTCACTGACCGCAGTCCACCCTTACCAGTCACTCACACCTCACTCACTACAGTCCACCCTCACCTCACTCATCCACCACAGTCCACCCTCACCTCACTCACTGACCACAGTCCACCCTCACCTCACTCACTGACCACAGTCCACCCTCACCTCACTCACCCACCACAGTCCACCTCAACCTCACTTACTGACCACAGTCCACCCTCACCTCACTCATCCACCACAGTCCACCCTCACCTCACTCATCCACCACAGTCCACCCTCACCTCACTCATCCACCACAGTCCACCCTCACCTCACTCACACACCACAGTCCCACCCTCACCTCACTCACTCATCCACCACAGTCCACCCTCACCTCACTCATCCACCACAGTCCACCTCACCTCACTCTCATCCACCACAGTCCACCCTCACCTCACTCACACACACCACAGTCCACCCTCACCTCACTCATCCACCACAGTCCACCCTCACCTCACTCATCCACCACCACAGTCCACCCTCACTCACTCATCCACCACCCACCCTCACCTCACTCACCACCACACCTCACCTCACTACACCACCACAGTCCACCCTCCCTCACCCTCACTGACCACAGTCCACCCTCACCTCACTCACCCACCACACCCCACCCTCACAGTCACCCCAGTCCACCCTCACCTCACTCACCCACCACAGTCCACCCTCACCTCACTCACCCACCACAGTCCACCCTCACCTCACTCACCCACCACAGTCCACCCTCACCTCACTCGCTGACCCACAGTCCACCCTCACCTCACTCACCCACCACAGTCCACCCTCACCTCACTCACTCCACACACAGTCCACCCTCACCTCACTCATCCACCACAGTCCACCCTCACCTCACTCACCACCACAGTCCACCCTCACCTCACTCACCCACCACAGTCCACCCTCACCTCACTCACTGACCACAGTCCACCCTCACCTCACTCACCCACCACAGTCCACCCTCACCTCACTCACCCACCACAGTCCACCCTCACCTCACTCACCCACCACAGTCCACCCTCACCTCACTCACCCACCACAGTCCACCCTCACCTCACTCATCCACCACAGTCCACCCTCACCTCACTCACCCACCACAGTCCACCCTCACCTCACTCACCCCACCACAGTCCACCCTCACCTCACTCACCCACACAGTCAGCCACCACAGTCCACCCTCACCTCACCTCACTCACCCACCACAGTCCACCCTCACCTCACTCATCCACCACAGTCCACCCTCACCTCACTCTCACCCCCCACAGTCCACCCTCACCTCACTCACACACCACAGTCCACCCTCACCTCACTCACCCACCACAGTCCACCCTCACCTCACTCCTCCACCACAGTCCACCCTCTCACCTCACTCACTGACCACAGTCCACCCTCACCTCACTCACTGACCACAGTCCACCTCACCTCACTCACCCACCACAGTCCACCCTCACCTCACTCACTGACCACAGTCCACCACCCTCACCTCACTCACCCACCACAGTCCACCCTCACCTCACTCACTGACCACAGTCCACCCTCACCTCGCTCACTGACCGCAGTCCACCCTCACCTCACTCACCCACCACAGTCCACCCTCACCTCACTCACACCCACCACAGTCCACCCCACAGTCACCTCAATCACTGACCACAGTCCACCCTCACCTCACTCACTGACCACAGTCCACCCTCACCTCACTCACCCACCACAGTCCACCCTCACCTCACTCACCCACCACAGTCCACCCTCACCTCACTCATCCACCACAGTCCCACCCTCACCTCACTCACCCACCACAGTCCACCCTCACCTCACTCATCCACCACAGTCCACCCTCACCTCACTCACCCACCACAGTCCACCCTCACCTCACTCATCCACCACAGTCCACCCTCACCCACCACAGTCCACCCTCACCTCACTCATCCACCACAGTCCACCCTCACCCACCACAGTCCACCCTCACCTCACTCATCCACCCTCACCTCACTCCTCCACCGCAGTCCACCCTCACCTCACTCACCGACGACCGCACCCCTCTCTTCATCACACAGACGACGAGAGAACAGTCAATCTACCGTGGCAGCTCAACCTCACCTCACTCATCGACTGACAAGCATCGTGTGCTCTGACGGTTCAGACTACAGACTACTAGTGAAGTCATGGACTGGCCTTCGTCCACTCCCCACCCACGCTGAATCTTACAGACCACTTCGGTTTTTATAATCGCCTCCACGACCGTCCGTCTCAGACCAGGCAGAGTGAGACACACATACTCCGCCACCGCAGGCGTTTGAACAGATGGTGTGTGTGTGTGTGTGTGTGTGTGTGTGTGTGTGTGTGTGTGTGTGCACCCATGATTTTGCTGTCAGTTCGTTGGCAGTTGTCAGGCGTGGTGGCGACCAGGCTATCTTTGTGTCGACTAGGCTATTTTTGTGTCGACCAGGCCATCTTTGTATTGACTAAGCTACTTTTGTATCGACTAGGCTACCTTTGTGTTGACCAGGCTATCTTTGTGTCGACTAGGTTATCTTTGTGTCGACTGAGTTATCTTTGTATCGACTAGGGTATTACTGTGTCAACCAGGCTATCTTTGTGTGAACTGGGTTACATTTGTGTGAACTGGGCTACCTTTGTGTTGACCGGGCTGTCTTTGTGTCGACTGGGCTATCTTTGTGTCGATCGGGCTACCTTTGTGTCAACTAGGCTACCTTTGTGTGGACCACCCATCTTTGTGTGGACCAGGCCATCTTTGTATCGACTAGGCTATCTTTGTGTTGACCGGGCTCTCTTTGCGTCAACTGGGTATCTTTGTGTCAACTTGGCTATCTTTGTGTCGACCAGGATATCTTTGTGTCGACCGGGCTATCTTTGTGTCAATCGGGCTACCTTTGTGTCGACCGGTGTATCTTTGTGTCAATCGGGCTATCTTTGTGTCGACCGGGCCATCTTTGTGTCAATCGGGTACCTCTGTGTCGACCGGGCTATCTCTGCGTCGATCGGGCTACCTTTGTGCCAACTAGGCTATCTTTTTGTCGACTAGCCCCTCTTTGTGTCGATCAGGCTATCTGTGTGTCGACCGGGCTATCTTTGCGTCGACCGGGCTATCTGTGCGTCGACCGGACTATCTTTGCGTCGACCGGGCTATCTTTGCGTCGACCGGGCTATCTTTGTGTCGACCAGGCCACGGCTTACTGGGACTCCTGCCCCTCAGAGCCATACCGGTCGTCAGCTGTTAGGCGCACCACAGTGGTGTACGTCCGGCCATCGCTATACATGCAAACTCACGAGGTGTGACAGGCACCGCTTGAAAGCGGATTGTTAGAGAACATTAACCTCCTAACGATTTAAGCGACATTAATGACACTTTTTTTTTAACATTAGGATGCAAGGAAGTTGTTTTTTTACAACGAAGAAAATACTTCAAAACTTGGCCATCACGAACGCCTTTTTTTTTTCATTTGTCACCATATCATGGCAATCCTAGTTTTATATTGAAACAGCTTCACTGATGTGATTCTAAACTAGCACATCTGCTACACACACACACACACACACACACACACACACACACACACACACGCACGCGCGCGCGCGCGCGCACTCACACACACACACACACACACACATACA
>JADBJO010008661.1:43844-47147 GCA_016801955.1 Conus betulinus
AGGAGGAATCGGTCAGCATGTCTGTCGGTACACCGAGGACGGCCTGATCGTGGCCGATCCTGCACGCTGCCAGTGGCCTGAAACCTCTCTACAAGACGTTGGATGGTGGAATGGGACACGTTCAGACGCCTAGCCACCTCGCGGCCAGAAATCCCTTCGTCAATCAACGCTAAGGCACGTCCACGATCGGCAGGGTCCAGTCTTTGCCTTTGTGCCATGCTTTTTGGCTGGCGTAGACGACCGTTCTGTTTACAGATTTGTGGCCAACGGCGTCTGATCTGTGTTCATGAACGAGGTGCAATGCACGTGCATCATGATGACCACGAGCATTTTGCGCCCTTTTTTTTCAAACTCATATGCTCCCACAGGCACCCGTTTTACCGGTTTTACGTGGTTTCCGCACCTGCAGCTGCGCTCCACCTTGTACCGCAGTGGGTTTTTAGGTGTTGTGATCTGTTAAGGAACATCTGTTCAATATGTCTAACCAAGTTTGGGTCATTGTGACTTCGTTTCAAGCCTATCTTTGTTAATTCTACATTCATAGATGAAAAATTTTCCCATTAAAATTATCAGGTCTAGCAAATCATCGGGTTTTGTTTTCTCATCTGTACCAAATGATATAATCTCCACATTAAGGGATAGTCTTTCACAGTGTGAACAATTAACTTTTAGAGCTCTTTCAGCATCAACAATTAATGACAAGTTCTCACAGGCCAGTTTTGTTATAATTACTTTTTTGTCGCCAGAAAAGAAATCACAAAGGAGCGCTTGGCCACTGAAAAATAAACAAGAGTGGGACTATCTTCTTCACCCTTTTCCGAATTCACTTTAAAACAAGTCCTGTTGAGAAATACGTTCTTACTCCGTCTTTTCCCTTTGATTCTGAAAGACAGGATCATTCACTGGATTTACAGGTTACTATGTGTCTTTATCTGGAATCTGAAAGAAGAAAACAGTTAATTAACGGGACACATGATATTTTAGGCGAATTGCTCAGGAGACATAGGAAGCGAGCCAATAAGGAATACCTTTTTTTTTTTTTTCTTTCTTTTTGGCGCCGTCTCCTTTTCCGTCACCTTCCGTGGCATTGTTTTACCGCGCAAACACATCAGACTATGCTACTAAACCTTTTTTTCAGATCAACACAGCAGATTTCTGTATTTACCGGGCCTGGTCGACACCAGGACAGGAAGCTTAGAGTCCTCAGCTCTGTCATGTCGTTCAAGAAACCCCAGAGCATCATCTGGGTTTTCACTGGTCGCCACTAAAGCGTCTCAAATTCTAAGCCCCCTCAGGGCTTGTTCTCCCGCTGACTGGGATATCGATCTTTCTCTCTGCCCCTCCCCCCCCTCGCCCTTCTCACCCTCATTCCCTGTCATCCTTCACAGTAGACTGAGAGCTCTTTGGAAATGGTTAATGATACAAAAGTGATGAGAAATGCACTTTATGAATCTATTCTTTGAATCTACTCCATTCTTTTCTTTTGGTTGGCTGGTTGTTTGTTTCTTAATGTATACTGAAGTGTAACGATTGTTTGTCATCTATTCTGCAACAATAATGGTTTATTCAGTTTTTGCAGGCCCTCTGCCCCATATGAACATGTGAACTGAATTGCACAATAATTAGCATGGTATAGGTGAGTTTGAAAAAGTATAACGACAAAGAAACAAGAAATACATGGCACATTTTATAAGCAACACAAGTAAACGTTTACCTTACGAATCAGTTATAGACAGATATTTCATTTCCTTAATTTAAAGGATTCAGTGATGTATACTGCAACTTTGAATAACAATTCCTTTGACATATTTCTACCTAATAACTGTATCTTAAATTCTGACGGAAAACGATAATAATACAAGGGTATGAATTTCTTGCGAAGTGTGGAATACTTAGGACAAATTAACATGAAATGACATAAATCTTCAATACAATGACCATCACACTGTTTACAAAATGAATCAGTGATTTGTTGAGTCGAGTGACACATACTGTTCAGAGGTAGCCGATTGCATCTAAACAGACACAAAACACGACGATGTTCACGAGCAGACAACTGACTCACATAACCAGTCATTACTAACTCTGGGTGATACATACAATAGTCAGGGTATGATGAAAGCGAAGAATGCCAGTCTTTGAAAATATGAATCCTTCAAACGTTGTTTGAGCAGATCTATAAAACAATGAGCATTCCTACATTCTGCATCTGCCATACATATCCAAAGCCATAAGTGCACAATAGCAGTCTTACATGTGTAACCCAGTTCTTTCTACCAGAGCGATCGTGCATTTGCAACATTTTATGGCATTGTTTTGGATATCTGTTGTCGGACATAGACACAAGACTGCACCAATATTTCACAAGTCGAAGATATGTATCAATATAGATAGGATATCTACCACACTCCCCAAGGGCAATGTTGTTTTTGACATCCCTTCCAACCCCTAAAATCATCTTGGAAAATCTAATCTAGACTTTTTCAATAGCATCATATTTTTGAAAGCCCCATATTTCAGAACCATACAACAGAATTGGTTTTACTTTCGTGTCAAAAATTTTGAATAACGTAGCAACTGGAATTCCTTGAAGTTTAACATACAGTCTTTTAATTCCTGCCACTGCTCTCAGAGCCTTACCTGACAGATTTTCTGCACACCTGGACCAGTTTAATGTGGCTGAGAATATAATGCCAAGATAATTGTATCTAGGTTCAACCTGAATCTGCCTACCATCATACCACCATTTCTCAGTTGATTTAAGCAAGCTGTGCAAAGTTACTTCGTGACTTGACATATTTTCGACATGGATTTATGTGTGTGTGTGTGTGTGTGTGTGTGTGTGTGCGTGCGTGCGTGCGTGCGTGCGTGCGTGCGTGCGTGCGTGCGTGCGTGCGTGCGTGCGTGCGTGCGTGCGTGCGTGCGTGCGTGCGTGCGTTGTGTGTGTGTGTGTGTGTGTGTGTGTGTGCGTGTGCGCGCGTGTGTATGCGTGTGTGTATATATGTGTGTATGTGTGTGTGTGTGTGTGTGTGTGTGTGTGTGTGTGTGTGTGTGTGCGAGTGTGTGTGCGTGCGTGCGTGCGTGCGTGCATGTGTGTGTGATAATCGTTTGATGCTCAGTTGCATTTTCATTTGGCTGATAAATAAAAATCAGATGTGACATCGTAAAACAAAGATGTAAGCAGCCTACACCGATGGGGCATGGTACGAGACAAATATACATAAATACAATCCACCATACACAAAGATGTAAGCATCAATAGGTAAACAGCCAGGGAGATGATCGGCTTGTTTTAAAACGAAT
>JADBJO010008661.1:51071-61071 GCA_016801955.1 Conus betulinus
TCTCAGGTGAAAAAAACACAGTTAATGTTTTTCAATAATGGAGACAACCCGATGTATTTGCCAAGCTTCAAATTGAATGATTCTGAATTGCAGTACTCACAAAACATAAAATTTCTGGGTGTGAACTTAACCCCTAAACTGAACTGGCGTTTTTACATTGAAAGCTTGAACTTACTGAAAATTATTTGTATTCAGCCGTGGGCTCAAGATACACAAAACCCTCCTGCACCTAGCTGTTTCCCTAATAAGATCAAAACTAGTGTACGGACAAGAGTTTATTTTTCAGCTCCTCAAAGTCTACTGAAAAAATTGCAAAGTATAGACAGCAAAGCTATCAAATTAGCGCTTGGTGTCCCAGTGCACACAAACACATTGAAGGTGTACAAAGAAATTAATATGTTATCACTGTCAGATCAACGTAGATTAGCTGTGGCCAAATATGTCGCAAGAAGTCTTTCAGTACCAAATTCAGTCGAAAACGAAGTGTTGATGGATTCAAATGTTGAATATCCCAAAAGAGCTCAACAGCTAGTTTATCTTTGTCCCGTTCGAAATTACACGAAAGATTCTTTTGAAAAATGCAATATTGATGTCACTTCTCTCTCACCTGCTCCTGTTGTTCCCCCGATGCCTCCATGGGAACATAGACAAGCTATCTTTGATGTAGATTACACTGATGTCCGGAAAAATGATAACATTAACATTTTAACTTCTAAAGTGAGAGAAAACTTAGAAAACAAATATTCAGATTATTTACAAATTTTTACGGATGGTTCCGTTTGCCAGTTAAGTGCAGGTTCAGGTTTTGTTATTCCGGCTTTAAAAGTTCAAAAAGCATACAGCCTTGGAAAAGGATTTTCTATTTTTACGGCAGAATTGTATGCTATTCTTATGGCGTTACTCTTTATTTGTGATAGTAATAATTCTTTCTGTAATATTTTATTTTGTGTTGATTCTAAGGCAGTGTTAGATAGTTTGAAAGTTTGGGATGTTAAAACAAGGAAAGATGTAATCTTTGAAATAAAGCATCTAATTAATTACATTATTTCCACAGGAATAAATATAGTCTTCTGCTGGGTCCCTTCACACTGTGGTATTTATTGGAATGAAATAGCAGAGATAACTAGCCAGCCGACGGGGTAATGGGCAATGCTGCAAAAAATAATTTGAAGTTAGATACATATGAAATACATTCATTATTGGAAAGCTGTTTCCCAATTGAGAAGTCTCAAGATAAATGTGTAATGGAAACATATCCTAGACATATTTCTAGTTTAATATACAAGATACGTTTGAACTCTTGGAAGACCAAATATTCCCAAAATATAGCGTGTGCATGTTCTAAGCCCATTATCTGGTGAACATATACTTTTCCATTGCCCCATTTTGAATGCTCTTTATTCAAAAGCAAACATTGAAATCTCGAAATCTAAACCGGTTCACGCTATTTCTTTCAGTTCAGAAATTGTTGATGTTGCAAAAATATCTCTCAATCTCAAATTAGCATATTGTTCAACAACAACACACACACACACACTCATACAGACACACAGAATGGGCGGAGGGAGTTCTGATGTTGGTCATCACTAACGGACATGGCGCTGTCCGCATGTCAATATCTGTACATCACATCCTCAGAGAAATCCCATCACTGTTGTTCCCACCTTATATTAAACCTGACTTCCCGAGAAGTACCCTGAGACACAGGAACACACGATGAAAATTCTTTGTTAGTAGCCTCAGTGAAAAAGAACAACGAGTTGGACACAGTCCACCATGCAGTCATCATAAACAACTGTGTATTACGTGTGAAAGAGAGCAGAATGCTGAAGGTCTCATTATATACACGATGGAAAGAGTGTGTAGCAGTCAGAGAGACTGGTCATTCTGCTGTTGTTTTAAATGGATTGGTTTGGAGCAGATGATTCGTGATTCAAAGGGTCACGACCAAGAGAATGATTGGCACATTTTACAGCAACTTTGGCCAAATATTTGTCAGATTTGTGCATACAGACATCTGTACATCTTCCCAAGTCCACATTTTCGGGAACTGTTAACCAGCTGGGGTTTTGCTTACATAACAGGGAGAGATAGAGAGGGAGAGAGAGACACACACACAGACATAGAAAGAGAGACAGAGAGAGAGAGAGAGGCTGAAAGTCAGACTAACGTGTAATGATGTTTGAGGCCGTAGAAGTAGGTGGTGTGTAATATTCCTGTTACAGTTGAAGACCCACCCTGTACTGAAGGCAGTTGTCCTGATGGCCAAAGCTGCCAGGATGTAGAGGGACGAATGCAGTGTGGTGAGTATACAGACCTTCATTGGTGTATAACAGCCTGTTGACACGCACACGGACGCACACACGCATGCACGAATGCATGCACTCACACACACACACACACACACGTCTTCACACACACACACACACACAACATACACACACACACACACACACACACACGGGACACGTGACAAGATGGCGAACACAGGAAACAACTGAAAGCAGAACTGTGCTGATTTTTTTCGCAAAACTCTACGACGATGACTAAGCACACACGCTCAAGGAGTCTGGGAAGTCGCGCTAGCTCAGCAGCAAGCAAAGAAACTTCTGTGCCCGTGAAAAAACCTAAGAAGATTGTTCTTTGCTGAAGCAAGTTTTGAATCGAAACCTTCAACAAAATCAGCAAGGCGCAAATGGAGGAAGAGACGGTGAAGCGAGTTCGACGGATCATCAAGAGGACCCAGGATGCACCGTAAGTCAAATAATCGAACTGCGCAATATCATTTCCAATTTGTGTGACCGAATCTCAAGACTTGAAACGACCGTAACGGAACAAAATACTCTCATTTCGAGTCTAACGAAAGCATCGAGATTTACGGTGAAAGCAGATCGAAAGGTATCGATCACGAACAGCCAAACGCAGACAAATGATTCGGATTGCAGGTATACTGCGGATCGTAGCTATGCTGACGTTATAAAGGCAACTCCCGCTAGTTCCGCGAATCGAAGAACGACCGGTGCAGCAAAATCAAAATCTGAAGGGAAAATGAATGAAAAGAGCATAAGAACATCAAACAGAAGTGATGACGGCAATCTCAATTGTGACGTCAATTCTCGGTTCCCAAAACAACGTCAAAACTCGTTCGAAAGTGAAAGTATTGTGACTTTCCCCAAGGTTCTCATGTTTCATGATTCCATTGCAAAAGGGATCAATGCAAAAAGATAGGGCGTTCATTTGGCTTTCAAGTAGATCTCCAAAAGACTTATACCACAAAAGATCTTCGTCAGGCATTTGAAAATGTCCATTCTTCTAATGAACAAACAGCAGATGCGGTCGTAGTTCACTGTGGCCTGAATGACATCAAGAATGGAGATGCAAAGGTAAGCAGCAAAGCTTTCAGCAAATGCATACAAGACTTTGCCAGTGAAAACCCCAACACAAAGATTATGGTGAGTAAGATTGCCCCGGTCCAGGACGCTGAACTTGAGGTCCAACTGCAAAGTGAAACGACTGCAGGCGGAACAAATCTTAAATAAATGTCAGCGAACCGCCCAGAGAAACGTGGACAAACGAGTCACAAGACAACACACAACGCGTTTCGACCTCTTAGGTCTTCCTCAGGTGAAATAAAAGACAGACAAAACAACGAAAATGCACCTAGCTTTGATCGCTTCAGATTGCTTCTGAGTTCAGCGCCTTCCTTGCGCTGAACTCAGAAGCAATCTGAAGCGATCAAAGCTAGGTGCATTTTCGTTGTTTTGTCTGTCTTTATTTCACCTGAGGAAGACCTAAGAGGTCGAAACGCGTTGTGTGTTGTCTTGTGACTCGTTTGTCCACGTTTCTCTGGGCGGTTCGCTGACATTTATTTAAGATTTGTTGAGGTCTAACGTCAGCTGTTTAATGCACTAACCACCATGGACCTGTTCAACATCAAGAACGTGTCGTTCATTGCTCACGACAATCTGAAAGCCAGCTACATGACCCTGAAGGATGGACTTCACCGAACGTCAGAGGATCGAGTGTGCTTGCAGGGAACATTGGAAGACATGTCAGGAATGGCTTCTGGACCAAGCCCAAGAGAACCGCCAGACGTCTCTCACGCCAGCCTCCCACCCAGCGCTACTACTGGTGTCCTGAAGAACAGCCTTTCTTCGTTGGAGATCATCTTGGGCGGCGCTGGAATATGTTTGACGGCTTGGAACAATGGTATTAACTACAAGACGGGCTGCAAAGTATCGTTGTAGTTTTGCGTCAACATCAGCATTTTGACTCTGATACACATCGTGTACTAGTCCTGCTGTTCACCTATTGCCGGTTCTAAATTCTACTCTATTTTTATGCTGTAGTCTGAATTCCAGATATTGTTATTTTCATTTTATAATTTTTTTCTTTTTAATTCTCTTCCTTACATATTAGCCCCTTGTGTGAAGACATGCCTGATAAGTCGTTAAACAAGCTTTCAATTTTACAGTGGAATGCTAGGTCTATTTGGACAAATGAATCCTATTGATCCAACATCTTGCCAATACAGATTACGACATTCTAATTTTGCAATCACTAAATGTGTGCAAACCCAAGCTTCCAAGATTATCCAAATTTTACTACCCCCCAGTACACAATAAAGTATCTGATTCCAAGGAAAGAATAAGCTGTGCCATTTACATCCAAGAAGGCATTGCCTATTCTTTATGTCCATCACCAGTTCCAAAGGATCAATCGGATTTATACTCTTGTGCAGCCAGTGTGAAAATTAAAGACAATGACATTCTAAATGTTGTCTCTGTCTATTTGCCAAAAGGGCCAAATGATCGAAATACTGATTGGTTACATTCATTTCAAGCATCTCCTGAAAAATGGCTGGTCGGTGGTGACTTTAATGCCCACTGTCCATTCTGGGACAAAGACTGTTCTGTAATAACAAACAATCGATTTGTTGAAAATGTTGTAGACTCTTCCTTGTGTTTATTAAACGATGGTAGTGTCACGAGATTCCCAGATGTTTCCACTCATAGACCCAGTGCCATTGATCTTACTTTAATATCTCCGCAATTAGCTTTTGACTGCTGTTGGCAGCCGCTTGAAGACACACTTGGAAGTGACCACTTGCCACTCAAAATTTCGCTCAAGAACATCTGCGAGCATGAAAAATATCCACAAGACAAAATACCCAAATATAATTATAAATTTGCAGACTGGCAAAAATTTTTCTTCCATTCTTTCATCAAAAAATGTAAATTGGATTGATGACACCAGTGAGGACATAAATGCTCTTTATGGCAAATTCAAAGACATGATACTGTTGGCTGCGGATGAATCTATTCCTAAATGTGGAAATATCAAAAACAGTAATCATGTTGGAAATGTGTGGTGGACAAAAGAATGCGAAGAAGCTGTAACATTCAAGAAAATGAAATATAAAGAATACATTAAAATAAAGTCTGAGGTAAAGTAAAAAAAAGAAAAGGAGACAAACCTTAAATGGGGGAACCTATAGTTTGTTTTTGGCAGATTACAAAAGGCACATCAAGAAATGAAAGATTCAAACACACATTCTAATAGGGTAGTGGCCAAATCAAAACGATTATATTGGTCATCTTTTTCTGCGCTGAACAAGTCTCTTATTATACAGATTTTCAGAAAGTATGGAAAAAATTTAGAGATGTAAAACAAGGAATTAATCTTCCTCGGTACCCTGTTAAACTGGAAAATAATAATTTTCCAACTTCTGAGGAAAAGGCGGAGCCGGAATAGCTCAGTTGGTAGAGCGCCTGACTCGCAATCTTGGTGATCCTGGGGTTGCGGGTTCGAACATCTGCCGGGGCGTTTCGGTACAGGGGGATTTTTCCCTCAGAGTTAACATTGGTTCTGACTCCATTTCCCATACAGTCCTTCGAATGAGACTATAAACCGAGGTTCCGTGTGTGAACGCACGCATAACGTCTTGCACACACGTAAAATCCATCACCAACATTCGGAAGAGTAGGCCAGTTTGGCCGTTGGTATGGATGACACGTTACACATAGCATGCACCCTGAGTGAGAAATGGAAAGAATGAAGGAAGTAAGGAAAATGAGTGATCGATATTGAACGATATTCACTGGATGACACGGGAAACGACTGAATGATGAGGGCCAGCTGGCAGCTCTTCAGTCGGCACTACCCAGGTAGGCAGCCCGTTGTGTAAACGAGTGTTGATTGTAAAGCGCTTAGAGCTTGGTCTCTAGCCGAGAATAGGCGCTATATAAGTATTCATTATTATCATTATTATTTAGCATTTGCTGATAGTTTTTCTAAGAGCATGCACACAGAAAGTCTTCTGCCACATGCAGAAGACAAAGAGAAATAGAAGAAAAAAGTAATGCTTTTAATGAGCCACATTCTAATAATGATCATTATATTAATGCCCCTGTAACAATACATGAAGTTAATGATGCCCTTTCTTAGTTAGCTAATAAAACTTCGTCGGTAGGGATAGATGCGATTTCGAACGAAATGATAAAAAATTTACCAGATAATTTCATCTATTTTCTGTTGACGATCTTTAAAAAAAAATTTGGTCTAGTGGTAGTATGCCAGAAGTCTGGAAGCAGTCAATTATTATTCCTGTTTTGAAGCAAGGTAAACCTGCTACAAATGTCAACAGTTATAGGCCAATAGCCTTGACTCCCATGTTTCAAAAGTTATGGAAAAAATAGTGTTGAATAGACTGATTCACTACTGTGATAAAAATAATATAATTCCACATAACCAAGCTGGTTTCCGGAAAGGTAGGTCAACATTGATCACATCGTTAAATTAACAACACAAAGTTCGCTAGACGAAAAAGTGTTTTAGCTACCTTTTTCGATGTAAAAAAGGCGTTTGACAGTGTCTGGCATATGAAATTATTATTTAAATTAAAGACAATTGGTTTGAGTGGCAATCTTTATTATTATATCAGAGAATTCCTACAAAATAGATCCCTGCAAGTCAGGGGGTAGAAAACATATATTCGGGTTTTAAATCATTGCAATGGGCATTCCACAAGGCTCAGTAATAGCTCCAATGTTATTTAATATTCTGATGAGCGATCTTCCGAAACATGTAAGCAAACACGTTACAGTAGTACAATATGCGGCGGATGATTTATGCATATGGTTAAATACTTCATTGAAAAAAAACACAACTAAGCGTGAAATAAACTATTACAGAAAACTATCAAGCTGATCTTGACAGTCTTGGTAGATACATGTTTAATAACGGGTTAATATTTTCTAGTGAAAAAAAAACATATATGGTTTTATTTATTAATGGTGCAGCTCCTACTGAGCTGCCTTTATTCAAACTGGATGGCGTTGCTCTTGAATATAAATCTTTAGTCAAATTTTTTGGGAGTGTATTTGACGTCTAAACTAACGTGGAATTATCATATACAATATCTTTTAAATAAAGCTAGGAAAACCCTTAATTTCCTAAAAATTATTAGCCAGCAAAGTTGGTGTCAGGATGCAAAAATCTTAAAGCATTTAGTGACATCTCTGATTAGATCTAAACTATCTTATGCACAAGAGGCATTCTTCAGTGCTCCTAAATATTTGTTACAAAAATTACAAAGTATAGATAGCAAGGCCTATAAACTGTGTCTTGGTGTTCCTTTCCATGCATCTACTATGCGAACTTATAGAGAACTTGATGTTTTATCCTTGGACGAATACAGAAAATTGGCTGTTTCGAAATATGTACTTAAATGCTCTTCAAATGAAGACGTGAATAGCTTTGAAATTACTGTGAAGCCCGAGTCTCATTATCCTAAAAGAGCTCAGTCGATTGTGTCTCTTTCCACCATTGGTTCCTATACAGCAGATCTTTTGGAAGAATCCGCCATCAGCCTTGATTCTCTGTTGAAAACGACATCTAATTCTCTTCCTGATTGGGAAAGGAACCGAGCAAATTTTGATCTTGATTATACAGATGTTAGTAAAAACGATCAACCAAATATTTTGTCATATACAGTAAAAATGCATACTATAAATAAATATTCAGATCATCTTAAAGTATACACTGATGGCTCCTTGTTACATACTAATCAGGCAGGTTCTGCTTTTGTAATACCTTCACTAAAAGTGGAAAAGACTTATTATATTGGAAAGCACAGATCAATTTATGTTGCGGAAATGGTAGCCATTATTATGGCTTTATCTTATTAATTGATTTACCACACTCAATTGTTAAAGTGGTCTTTATGGTCGATTCGATGTCTGTTCTACAGTCTATAAAGTTCTCTAACTCGCTCAGTAATAATCCCATTTTAAAGGAAATATGTCATCTTATTCATGTATTAATGTGCAAAGGAACGGAAGTCACATTCTGTTGGATTCCCTCACATTGTGGTATTTTCGGCAATGAACTTGTTGACAGAAAAGCAAAAAGAGGTGCTAGGAATGAAAACTCAGTGACGACGCTTTATATTTGCATCTTACTTTACAAGAGGGATATAACATGTTAAAACAAACAATTTATAGTCGATTCAGGAAACAAAACAATCAACAAGGTCTAGCTATTAATGCAAATAACACTCAGCTGTTATGTTTTGAAAGCTTTATTAATAACCTAATATTAAAATAAGTAATTTGCATCAATACAGAAAATTTTATTTCTATATACTATAGAAAAACTTGATGCTTTAAAACCAAGTACAGTAATAACGCAAAATGTATTTGTGGCGAGAAAAGATTAACTAGCATTCATGTCTTGTTTGGTTGTTTGCCCCTTCAAGCATACTTACCGTCATTATCAGGCATGTCTCTTTCGGATATTTTCCTTGACTTAGAGTTCGCTTTTAAAGTATTTTTTCTTTAATTTGTAGTCCAGTTAGACAGTTACTCTAATGTGAAAATGCTGAATTATTAATATTGTCTTATATTATGCACACAACATTTAAACACGCATTCCAGCATGCATGAATAGGCCTACATAAGACTCTCTCTCTCTCTCTCTCTCTCTCTCTCTCTCTCTCTCTCTCTCTCTCTTCGTCTAATATCACATTAGTGAAAAGACGTTAAAGAAAAGTACTACTACTACTACACACACACACACACATACACACACAGAATGGGTGGAGGAGATTCAGAGGTTGGTCATCAGTAACGGACATGGCGCTGTCGACATGTCAGTGTCTGTACATCCCATCCTCAGAGAAATCCCATGACTGTTGTTCCCAGCTTATATCAAACCTGACTTCCCGAGAAGTACCCTGAGACTCAGGAACGCACGACGAAAATTCTTTGTTAGCAGCCTCAGTGAAAAGGACAACGAGCAAGACAGTCCAATATGCATTCGTCATATACAACTTGTATTACGTGTGAAAGAGAGCGGAATGCTGAAGGTCTCATGTTTACACTATGGAAAGACTATGTAACAGTCCGAGATACTAGTCAATCTGTTGTTATTTTAAATCGATTTGTTTGGAGCAGATGATTCGTGATTCCTGAGGGTCACGACCGAGAGAATGATTGACATATTTTACAGCACATTTGCCAAATATTTGTCAGATTTGTGCATACAGACATCTTTACATCTTCCCAAGTCCACATTTCCAGGAACTGTTAACCAGCTGGGTATTGCTTACATAACAGGGAGAGATAGATAGAGAGGGAGAGAGACACACACAGACATAGAAAGAGGGACAGAGAGCGAAAGAAGCTCGAGGGTCAGACTAACCTGTAATGATGTTTGAGGCCGTGGAAGAAGGTGGTATGTAATGTTACTGTTACAGTTGAAGACCCACCCTGTACTGAAGGCAGTTGTCCTGATGGCCAAAGCTGCCAGGATGTAGAGGGACGTATGCAGTGTGGTGAGAGTACAGACCTTCATTGGTGTATAACAGCCTCTTCACACACACACGCACGCACACACGCATGCACGAATGCATGTACACAACACACACACACACACACACACACACACACACACACACACACACACACACACACACACACACACACACACACACACACAC
>JADBJO010008661.1:63571-88571 GCA_016801955.1 Conus betulinus
GCAGCAGCCTCTTTGAAAAGAACTATGAGTAAGACAGTCCACCAGGCAGTCATCATAAACAACTGTGTATTACGTGTGAAAAGAGAGCAGAATGCTGAAGGTCTCATTATATACACGATGGAAAGAGTGTGTAGCAGTCAGAGAGACTGGTCATTCTGCTGTTTTTTTTAAATGGATTGGTTTGGAGCAGATGATTCGTGATTCCAGAGGGTCACGTCCAAGAGAATGATTGGCATATTTTACAGCAACTTTGGCCAAATCTTTGTCAGATTTGTGCATACAGACATCTGTACTTCTTCCCAAGTCCACATTTTCTGGAACTGTTAACCAGCTTGGGTATTGCTTGCATCACAGGGAGAGAGATAGAGAGGGGAGAGAGACACACACAGATAGAGAAAGAGAGACAGATAGAGAGAGGCTGAAGGTCAGACTAACGTGTAATGATGTTTGAGGCCGTGGAAGTAGGTGGTATGTAATATTCCTGTTACAGTTGAAGACCCACCCTGTACTGAAGGCAGTTGTCCTGATGGCCAAAGCTGCCAGGATGTAGAGGGACGTATGCAGTGTGGTGAGTATACAGACCTTCATTGGTGTATAACAGCCTGTTGACACATACAGACGCACACACGCAACGAATGCATGCACACACACACAGACACACAGACACACACACACACACACACACACACACACACACACACACATGTCTTCACACACACACACACACACACACACACACACACACACACACACACACACACACACACACACACACAATGTCTTCACACACACACACACACACACACACACACACACACACACACACACACACACACACACTAACATACACACACACACACACACACACACACACACACACACACACACACACACACACACACACACACACACACACATATACACACAGAATGGGTGGAGGAGATTCAGAGGTTGGTCATCACTAACGGACATGGCGCTGTCGACATGTCAGTGTCTGTACATAACATCCTCAGAGAAATCCCATGACTGTTGTTCCCAGCTTATATCAAACCTGACTTCCCGAGAAGTACCCCGAGACACAGGAACGCACGATGAAAATTCTTTGTTAGCAGCCTCAGTGAAAAGAACAACGAGCAAGACAGTCCAATATGCATTCGTCATATACAACTTGTATTACGTGTGAAAGAGAGCGGAATGCTGAAGGTCTCATTGTTTACACTATGGAAAGACTATGTAACAGTCCGAGATACTAGTCAATCTGTTGTTTTTAAATCGATTTGTTTGGAGCAGATGATTCGTGATTCCTGAGGGTCACGACCGAGAGAATGATTGACGTATTTTACAGCAACTTTGGCCAAATTTGTCAGATTTATGCATACAGACATCTTTACATCTTCCCAAGTCCACATTTCAGGAACTATTAACCAGCTGGGGTATTGCTTACATCACAGGGAGAGATAGAGAGGGGAGAGAGACACACACACAGACATAGAAAGAGGGACAGAGAGCGAAAGAAGCTTGAGGGTCAGACTAACGTGTAATGATGTTTGAGGCCGTGGAAGAAGGTGGTATGTAATGTTACTGTTACAGTTGAAGACCCACCCTGTACTGAAGGCAGTTGTCCTGATGGCCAACGCTGCCAGGATGTAGAGGGACGTATGCAGTGTGGTGAGTATACAGACCTTCATTGGTGTATAACAGCCTGTTCACACACACACGCACGCACTCACGCATGCACGAATGCATGTACACACAGACACACGCACAGACACACACACAGACACACACACACACACACACACACAGACATAGACACACACGTACACACACATACAGACACACAAACACACACACACTCATGCACACACACACACACACACACACACACACACACACACACACACAGAATGGGCGGAGGGAGTTCTGAGGTTGATCATCACTAACGGACATGGCGCTGTCCGCATGTCAATATCTGTACATCCCATCCTCAGAGAAATCCCATCACTGTTGTTCCCACCTTATATCAAACCTGACTTCCCGAGAATTACCCTGAGACACAGGGAACACACGATGAAAATTCTTTGTTCGCAGCCTCTTTGAAAAGAGCTATGAGTAAAGACAGTCGACCAGGCAGTCATCATAAACAACTGTGTATTACGTGTGAAAGAGAGCAGAATGCTGAAGGTCTCATATATACACGATGGAAGGAGTGTGTAGCAGTCAGAGAGACTGGTCATTCTGCTGTTGTTTTAAATGGATTGGTTTGGAGCAGATGATTCGTGATTGCAGAGGGTCACGTCCAAGAGAATGATTGGCATATTTTACAGCAACTTTGGCCAAATATTTGTCAGATTTGTGCATACAGACATCTCTGTACATTTTCCCAAGTCCACATTTACTGGAACTGTTAACCAGCTTGGGTATTGCTTACATCACAGGGAGAGATAGAGAGGGGAGAGAGACACACACAGACATAGAAAGAGAGACAGATAGAGAGAGGCTGAAGGTCAGACTAACGTGTAATGATGTTTGAGCCCGTGGAAAGTAGGTGGTATGTAATATTCCTGTTACAGTTGAAGACCCACCCTGTACTGAAGGCAGTTGTCCTGATGGCCAAAGCTGCCAGGATGTAGAGGGACGTATGCAGTGTGGTGAGTATACAGACCTTCATTGGTGTATAACAGCCTGTTGACACGCACACGGCGCACACACGCATGCACGAATGCATGCACTCACTCACACACACACACACACACACACACACACACACACACACACACACACACACACACAATGTCTTCAGACACACATACACACACACACAGATACACACACACACTAACACATACACACACACACACACACACACACACACACACACACACACACACACACAGAGAATGGTGGAGGAGATTCAGAGGTTGGTCATCACTAACGGACATGGCGCTGTCGACATGTCAGTGTCTGTACATCACATCCTAAGAGAAATCCCATGACTGTTGTTCCCAGCTTATATCAAACCTGACTTCCCGAGAAGTACCCCGAGACACAGGGAACGCACGACGAAAATTCTTTGTTAGCAGCCTCAGTGAAAAGAACAACGAGCAAGACAGTCCAATATGCACTCGTCATATACAACTTGTATTACGTGTGAAAGAGAGCGGAATGCTGAAGGTCTGATTGTTTACACTATGGAAAGACTATGTAACAGTCCGAGATACTAGTCAATCTGTTGTTATTTTAAATCGATTTGTTTGGAGCAGATGATTCGTGATTCCTGAGGGTCACGACCGAGAGAATGATTGACGTATTTTACAGCAAACTTTGGCCCAATATTTTGTCAGATTTGTGCATACAGACATCTTTACATCTTCCCAAGTCCACATTTCCAGGAACTGTTAACCAGCTGGGGTATTGCTTACATAACAGGAGAGAGATAGAGAAGGGAGAGAGACACACACACAGACATAGAAAGAGGGACAGAGAGCGAAAGAAGCTCGAGGGTCAGACTAACCTGTAATGATGTTTGAGGCCGTGGAAGAAGGTGGTATGTAATGTTACTGTTACAGTTGAAGACCCACCCTGTACTGAAGGCAGTTGTCCTGATGGCCAAAGCTGCCAGGATGTAGAGGGACGTATGCAGTGTGGTGAGTATACAGACCTTCATTGGTGTATAACAGCCTGTTCACACACACACGCACGCACTCACGCATGCACGAATGCATGTACACACACACACACGCACAGAGACACACACAGACAGACACACACAGAGACACAGACACACACACGCACACACACATAGAGACACACACAAACACACACACACTCATGCACACACACACACAAACACAAACACACACACACACACACACACACACACACACACACACACACACACACACACAGAATGGGCGGAGGGAGTTCTGAGGTTGGTCATCACTAACTGACATGGCGCTGTCCACATGTCAATATCTGTACATCACATCCTCAGAGAAATCCCATCACTGTTGTTCCCACCTTATATCAAACCTGACTTCCCGAGAAGTACCCTGAGACACAGGAACACACGATGAAAATTCTTTGTTTGCAGCCTCTGTGAAAAGAACTATGAGTAAGACAGTCGACCAGGCAGTCATCATAAACAACTGTGTATTACGTGTGAAAGAGAGCAGAATGCTGAAGGTCTCATTATATACACGATGGAAAAGAGTGTGTAGCAGTCAGAGAGACTGGTCATTCTGCTGTTGTTTTAAATGGATTGGTTTGGAGCAGATGATTCGTGATTCGAAAGTGTCACGACCAAGAGAATTATTGGCATATTTTACAGCAACTTTGGCCAAATATTTGTCAGATTTGTGCATACAGACATCTGTGTACATCTTCCCAAGTTCACATTTTCAGGAACTGTTAACCAGCTGGGGTATTGCTTACATCACAGGGAGAGATAGAGAGGGAGAGAGAGACATACACACACAGACATAGAAAGAGAGACAGAGAGAGTGAGAGGCTGAACGTCAGATTAACGTGTAATGATGTTTGAGGCCGTGGAAGTAGGTGGTATGTAATGTTCCTGTTACAGTTGAAGACCCACCCTGCACTGAAGGCAGTTGTCCTGATGGCCAAAGCTGCCAGGATGTAGAGGGACGTATGCAGTGTGGTGAGTATACAGACCATCTTTGGTGTATAACAGCCTGTTGACATGCACACGCACGCACACACGCATGCACGAATGCATGCACACACACACACACACACACACACACACACACACACACACACACACACACACACACAAATAGAGGTCTTCACACACACACACACACACACACACACACACACACACACACACACACACACACACACACACATGCAGGTCTTCACACACACACACACACACACACACACACACACACACACACACACACACTCGGAGAGAGAGACACACACCGCGTTTTTGGAAATGGTTGCCTAAAAAAATTATATTACCAACGCGGCCCCAAAGTATAAACATGCATTGTGTTCTAAGACTTTACGTCGATCTGCAACTGAAATGGGTGGCGAAAACGTCTGTTCAGGTCATTTACTTAAGTCTGAACTTGACAACAGTTTTCCAAAATTTGGTGACTTAAAATTGAAAAATCGTGTACAAACGATATGACCTTTGGGCACAAGAAACTAAAGCCACATGGGTCGTGAAACATGGACTGCAATTTGGAAATAATGGCTGTTTCAAGGTTTGGTTTCATTACCATGGAATTTTTGGTGGGATCAAAATAATCGGTGTGATGACGCACGATCGTGTACTCGCCTTGAGCTGAGAAACCGAACATTCACAAAAAGTATAACAAATAGACCATACTCCGCACAGGAAACAGATAAAGGAAATCTTTTTTGTCAGCATGATCTTTGGACACTCGTAATTCATCCCTTAAACGATTTTGTCATAAAATTGCCTGAAAGTGCCTTTTTTGTCATGTTTTATAATTGCATTGAATCTTCGTGGGAATGAGCTTGGATGGTCACTTAAGAAACATTGAAACTGTACTGTGATCTGACATCCATGCTTTTTTTTTGTCCAGAACAGACAAGCAGATGTCAGCTTGACAAAACGACATGCAATATCACATTCCTTTATGGGTGTCAGTATTTTCCTCAATTGATGCTAACGTGTTCCTTAGGCAACCAAATCCAAGTCAGTTCTGTACCCACGGTTTGTATTGTGTCAGCATCGGTGAGATAAACAAATTTCAATTACCATGCATATTTTGTTGTATCTTAATGCCACTCTGTTTTCAGTGGCAGTTATATATTTTAGGATGGGTGTTCACAAGCTTGGCAACATGTAATTTTATGCTTGTTTAGTAACCATTGTAATGGAAAAGAAGCGAGCATCTCGTTTGTGTTAGATTTTGAACATTCATTTTGTGGGAATTAAAGATGTCACGGGAATGTTTGCTGTGCACATTATGAACAGAAAAAGTCGTTTTTGACACGAGATTCATGTTGTTGCCTGTTTTTTATGCTATAAAATGTATTATTATTGATTTTGATGGATTTTTGAAAAAATGGCGGGAAATTCAAATTTTGTGGTTTTTTTTTTGGTACATTCTGATCGTAGACGTCCTGACACACTATGGTTAAATCAAATTTGCAAAAAAAAAAAAAAAAAAAAAATCGTTTTTCCTCTCAATATTAGACATTTTTATATCTGTTAAGTAACCATTGTAACTAAAAATCAAGGTTCTGGATTGTGTGTGATTTTGAACATTCATTTGGTTAGAAATAAAACTTGTCATAGGAATATTTGCTGTGCACATTATGTAAAGAAGAGCTCGGTTACGTCATGAACTTCGTGTTCTTGCCTGTTTTTATGCTAAAAAAATGTATGTCTATTGATTTGGATGGATATGGAAAAAATGGCAGGAAATTCATATTTTGTGTTTTGTATACATTATGAAAGTAGATGTCCTGTGAAACACTATGGTTAAATCAAATGTGCTAAAAAGTCATTTTTACTCTCAATATGACATTTGATATTCGTTAAGTAACCGTTGTAATGGAAAAAAAAAATGCATGTACTTGAACTACATTGTTGATGACTGTGTTGAGCTGGGATATGAAATAATTTCTGTTGATCCCATATTATGTGTGACACAACGAAAATGTGTAAACAGCACCACTCCCGTAGAAGCATCGGTGGTTTTTATTTGTTTGATTTTAGTTAAGCTTTTTTTTTTAAGCCACACGAAACAACAAAAAAAATGAAACCAAAGTACAGTTACACACATACAAAGTTTAATCGGTTAATGCACATCAATTATTAGAGTTAGATCGTTGTGTGTGGCTAAAATATTTCTATCGGTTATCAGAAATTTTACATACATTTATATACCAACAACATACAGAACGATGGTAAAAGACGATATCAACGTCAAATCACCCCCTGGGCACTTGAAGACAAGTAAGGCTAAAAATAAACATTTTGGGGATTTTCGATCAGGGCCAGCAGCAGTAACTGTGCATGCTATGGGCTCAATGGGAATACTGAGACCACACGTATAGTCCACTTAATGGATGCGCATTAGGACTGTTGCTCAAACTTCCTGACCAACACTACAGGTTTCTGTAAATCTCGAGCCTGGTTGATGCCAGGCCATTGACATTCCTCTTTCTTTCCATGCTCTACTGTTTCTCTGTGTTCTTTCTTTATTCATTCTTTGGGAGAAACTTTTTGCCTTGGATTATCTTTCCACCGCTACGTCACCCCCACCCCCCTCCTCGCCCCCTTCTTCCTCATCCCTATCCCCAATCCTTGTACCAATCCCTTTCTCTGTGTTACAGCTATAAAACTTCTCTTCCTTTCTCCTCCCACGCCCTCCACCCCTCCTCCCTCCCCTTCGCCTTTCTTTCTTTGCTGTCTTTGCCTGTGCTATTTTCTGTCATTTCTTTTTTGTTTCTCCGCACCTGTATCTCTCGGCTTTTGAATTCTTTTTCCTTGCTGTATGCCCCCCCCCTCCCCTCCTCTCCCTCCCTCCCTCCTCTCTCTGTCTCTCTTTCTCTGTCTCAATCTGTCTCTGTCTGTCTGTCTCTCTCCCTCTTTCTCTCTTATTCCTCCTCCCCATCTCTTTCTTGTTGTCTGTCATCGTTTTCCATGTTTCTGTCGATGTGTCCTTTTACACACCCCCTCCTGCTCCTTTAGACTTTCCTCTAGCATCCCCCTACCCGGGCCCCTCTCCCCTCCATTGTCCCCTTCCCCTCTCTTCTTCCTCTTTCTTTGTCGTCTTTTCCCGTCTCCTCCTCCTCCTCCTTCTTCCTTTCTTTTTTTCCTTCCGTTCTCCTCTACACCCCTACCTCCTGGCTTCTCTCTCTCTCTCTCTCTCTCTCTCTCTCTCTCTCTCTCTCTCTCTCTCTCAGGGGGTGAATAAAGTTCATTTTTCAGTCCAGCTGCGTTTTTTTTTGCTCCGGTTGTTTCTGTAAAAATAGCGTATTTCCAGGACATGTGTTTTAAGTTTGGCATAGTGACTACTGAAAGGACGATACCTGAAGTGCCTCTGTCATTTCGAGGAAGATGTGATGGATTTATCGGAATTTTCATCTGCTTCATGTGGCAAGGGTGGTGGAAAAAATTCGATTGCCGACACTGAAGTTACGTACGTCTGCAGGCGGTGTCATGGTAGGTTTGTTGCTATCTCAGATTTTTTTTTTTTACTGCAATCTGTTGGCGCTGTGCGGAGATGTAGAATCAAACCCTGGACCACCCAAGAAGAACCTCTGTCAGGCACAGTTGATGACCAAAACTGCAGATGAAAGCTCCAAACGAAGGCACAGTGTGAGCAGTTTCAGTGATGATCCTGTGTCTAGCTTTAAAGAGGTGTTGGCAAGCATGGCTCGGCCATAGTCCGGTTTCCACAGCAACATGGCCCGAACAAGAAGCTAGCATGGACATGAAGTTAACCGAACTGAATGTCAACATCGACACTAAACTGAACAGTCTACAGGATGAGGTGAGTGCTGTCTGTACTGCCATGAGGGAGAAGCTGCCAGAGTCTGTCTCCTTTGACAGAGTGCACAGACTAAATAACAGACCTGATTCACCAGTCATTGCCAGGTGCACCTTCTACAAGGAGAAGACCACTATCCTGAAGGCAAAAGGAAAGCTTCGTGGTACCAATGTATTCACTGGGGAAGACTTCCCAGAGAGTGAGGACAATTAGAAAGGCCCTCGCATCCCATCTGAAAGACGCAAAAGAGGGAAGGGAAGAGGGCAGCCATGATGTTTTTGATTACCTCTTAATTGAAGGGAAGAAGTTTATGCTAAATGACAGTGGCACTGGAATCAAAGAGGTAAGAGAAAGGGTTCAGAAATAGAGGTGTGGCCGGCCTTCTGGCAAAGAAAGTTTTCCGAGGGGGAGGGAAATTTATGTAGGGAGGAAAAGCCATAGTGAAGCACCTATTAGAAGGCTTTCCTGAATGTTGTTGACACCTGCAATTGTTGCATGAACCTCGCGCAAACCTTTTCCAGCGAACTCGGAAGCGTTGCTATCAATCTGAATGAGGACAAGATTTGTGTTGTGAATGAGAGAGAGGGCGGTGGGAGAAGAGAGGGCAGTCATGAACGAGAGAAAAATAGAGAGGGGCAGCATGATGGTGCGAGGGAAGAGTGTAGGGGTGGGGAGGAAGGTGGAAGGAAAACGGCACGTGAAGAGAGGGGTGATAGAGGAATTGGGAGGGGGGGGGGGGGGGGGGGCAGACAGTGGATGGGTGGAGGTAAAGGGGGAGAGGAAGAACAGTGAAAAGAGGGATAACGGAGGGGGCAGGGGTGATAGTGAAGGAAGGGAGGGCAATGTCGGGTGTGTGATAAATCCAGTAGGTGAGATAACGATGACATGTGACAATGCTTCAGTAGAGCAACCACAACGAAGTTCACGACAGGTCAAACGGAAGATTGCGCATGATGTAAACAATCAGTCTTTGGGGCAGGGTCTGTTGACTCTGACAGTGATAGTAGTTTGTCTTCTCCTTTTGTAAATAGTCGTTTTTCATTCTCGTTTTCTTGACGGGACTATAATTTTAATCGTAATCTTAATCTTCTCGTTTTTACTCTGGAATATTAATGGTCTTTTTCCCAAACTGAATGACAGCGATTTTGTTTCATTTGTGTCTTCATATGGATTTGTTTGTCTTGCTGAAACGTTTGTTAGGACTTTTTTTCTGATGATTTTTTCCTGGTTATACATCGTTCTGTAAACCTTCAGTAAAATTGTCAGATGCTGGCTGCCCTTCAGGTGGTGTGGTGTGTCTGATTAAAAACGAGTTTGTACGGTATGTGAGAGAGATTAAAGTCAATAATGGATTCTTTTTGTTGTTTGTCATTGATAAACGTTTATTTGGTTTAGATAAAGAGATGTTTGTACGTTTGTACTTACACACCACCTGAGGGCTCCAGATATTATTCTCTGCTTGATGGTGAGGTTGATGGTTTGACAATGCTAGAAAATTGTTTGACTGACAATGCTTTGTTGGATAATGCTTATTACACTCTTGTTTCTGGAGACTTAAATGCCCGCACTTTGGATATTTACAAAATGATGCATCAATAAATGATTTCCTTGGCTCTATACATGAAAGCACACAGGATTTAAATAAAGTTATTCCACGGTTGATCACTTGTTCACTTTACTAGCATGTGTTCAGAAAAAAAAAGGATAAACCAGAAACTGTAAGCTTTATGTTGCTTTTATTGATTTTCCCGAATGTTTTAATACTATAAATAGAAACCTGCTTTTTAATACTATAAATAGAAATCTGCTTTGACCTATTTTAGTGAGGAACGGTATTAGGGTAAGCAATTACGTTGTGTACGCAGCATGTATTTAAGTGTAGAAGCACGTGTTAGATGTGGGGCTATACTTACCCAGTCTATTCATTGTTCTTCGGGGGTTAATCAGGGGGATACATGCAGCCCAGTTTTATTTTTTTCTTATGAACGAATTAGCGCTAGATGTAATTAGAACTAGGAGACATGCGGTAACATTTTCGCTCGACGCTTTTGAGTTGTTTTTATTATCAGCCGATGTTGTTGTATGCTTGCAGAATCGTAGTAGGGTTACAACATTAGTTAAAACATATTATACAGATCAACTGCCGCACGAGATTTGACAGTTAATAATTGGGGTAAAAGTAATATTGTTATTCAAAAAGGGGGTTATTTAGGGGCGAGAGAAAGGTGGTTTTTCGATGGACAGGTTATGCCTGCTGTTAATGCCTACAAGTATGTAGGTAATTGTTTTACGACAAAACTGAATTTCAACACTGCCTGTCGTGATTTAGATAGCAAAGCTAAGAAAGCTCTTTTGTATATTTTACAACGTCTACGTTTATTCAGTAGTGATTCTTTACATGTGCTATTAACTCTATTTGACCATCAAGTACTTCCTGTTATGCAGTATGGCTGTGAAATATGGGATTTTGATAAAGGAGCTCCGTATGTGAAAAAGTGCACTTATATGCCCTGAAGAGGTATTTAGGTGTTAGTCTTAGTACTCCAAACGATTCAGTTTACAATGAGTTGAACAGATATCCTGTCACTATTAATTTTGTTGTACAATGTATCCGTTATTGGTTTAAGATACTACAGATGTCAAATGACAGATTACCAAAGAAGCCATATGCTATGCTCTGTCATCTTGATAATCGAGGAAAGACCAGTTGGGCCACACATGTTACATCTGTTTGCTTAGATATGGATTTGGATTTGTGTGGCTGGAGCAAGCTAGGTGTGGGTGATGTCAATGAATTTTTATGTGTCTTTCGGCAGAGAATAATTGACTGTAGATGGCAAGAATGGAGTGAACACGTGAATGAGAGTTGTAGGTTTTCTGTGTACAGAACATTTTGTAATCCGTGTGGCTCTTTGCCTGCACATTTGAGCATGGTTCTTGACAGGCATTTAAAATATCTTATGACTAAGTTTAGATTTGGCATTTCTGACTTGTCGGTTCATTACTGTAGGTATAGAAACCATAGGCCACAAGATTGGATTTGTAAACTATGTAAAGCTGCCGTCGAAAACGAAATGTACTTCTTGATATGCTATCCATTTTATAATAGCGTAAGAGAAAAGTTAATTGCTAAAAATTTCTTTAATAATCGAAATGGTTTTCATTTGTCTCATTTGTTGGCAACAACTAATAGCAATACAGTCAGAAAATTAGCAGTTTATATTTATCAAGCGTTTTAAAGCGCGGCAGATTGCTATAACTTAAATGTATATTTATGCATTTATATGTAATAATGTGTAAATGTATTTGTTTTTGTTCCCATCTTCCAAAGAGGGCCTTGGCCTTATGGAATAAAAATAAATTTCTCTTCTCTCTCTTCTCTCTCTCTCTCTCTCTCTCTCTGCTCTCTCGCTCTCGCCCCTCTGTCGCCTTGCACCCCTTCTCTCTCTCTCTCTCTCTCTCTCTCTCTCTCTCTCTCTCTCAGCTTTTCAGGAGAATTAATAAAAGAAAGAAAATGAACAGTATGTCCACATTTAAAACCAGTCAACCGCACGCTTACGCACGCATTCAGTCTGTTAGTGTCGTTCTGCTTAGCACGAAAATCACGGCGAAGTTTCGATTTGCGTGCGTGCGTCTGAGTATACGGGACATGTGGCGAAGTGGTCAGCGTCGCGAACTCCCGGCTGGGAGGTCGTAGGTTCGATTCTCATCAGAGTCATGTGGGATTTTTCTGCTCCGACCGGCTCCTACCCCGAACTGAGTTTGCAACGGGCTCTGTTGGGAGGACTGGGACCACACAGTCGAGTTTCATCCACTTAATGGATACGTCTCTGAGAGTGTGTTTTTCGAATTTCCTGACCAACACTGCAGGTGTCTATATCTCTTGTGCCTGGTTGATGCCGGGATATATATTATGAAAGTAAGCGTAGAGTACAGCCCTGTCATGCAGTCTCAAACCGGAATGGAAATCCGTAGCATCATCTTAATCATCCTCATTCTCATCGATCAGCATGAAAAAAGTTTCAAATTCTGTGGCCCTTCATGCTCTGCTCTCATGGTGACCTCAGTTTCGATGTCCCTCTCCATGTCTGTGACCTTGGTATAGTTCCGTCGGGGTCACCGGCATCGGCGAGTCCCTAGGGGCTGTCGTTGGACGAACGTCTTGGCGCCATCCGGAGGGAGAACTCATTCACTTTGTTTCTGCGACTAAGCAAGTATTGTCGTCAGTAGGGGACTTAGTATGTGGCATCCTGCGTGTGTTGGATCAGAACAGGCGCCACTGAACACACACCGAAGTGACTCAGCAGCAGTGCAGTGTCTTCTCCGGTGGGTTGCCTCTTGACGACTTGACATTAAATGCTCCCTGTGGGATTGCCGGTGCCGGGGCTACGGTGGGACTGACTGGGCTGTGGCTGTGGACAGGGTGTCGCAATGAGCGGCGTGGGTGCAATGCCACTGAGGTGGCACAGAAGATGGCACACAAAAAAAAGGGAAAAAATCATCCGGTCAAGGTTGTCAGGGGTTTGCTATAATTTTGATCTCTTCCTATGTATAGTTTGTATCATGCACAGGGAGTGCCGCCGCAGTTCGAAGCAAAAACACAAACAGAAAACAACGTCAGTGTGTCTTCTTATG
This sequence comes from Conus betulinus, assembly GCA_016801955.1. Taxonomy (NCBI): domain Eukaryota; kingdom Metazoa; phylum Mollusca; class Gastropoda; order Neogastropoda; family Conidae; genus Conus; species Conus betulinus. The sequence continues at coordinate 76,711 of JADBJO010008661.1, forward strand.
GTTAAACATATGTTTAAACATAATTTAGTAACAAAACAATGACGGTTCTCCAGCCTCTGCATATTTGCTGTACACAGGGGAGCTGCGGAACGCTCCCAGACACAGTCGAAGACCTTGATGATGTATGGGATCTAGAGTTTTAAGGTAGGAGGGTCTTGCAGAACCGTAAACAACACAACTTTAGCCCAGTTTGGAGCGGATCACAGCCCTGTAAAGATGAAGAAGAGTTTACTTATCGGCACCCCAATCCGTAGGTAACAAGACTCGGAGGATGTTCAATGTTTTCTGACAGGAAGTTTTGAGGTATTGGGTGATATTCGAAGTTGAGTTTTGACAAAAAATAACTCCTAAAAATTTGGCTTCTTTCAAACAACAACAGCAACAACTTAACACACATTCACCAAAAAATACACTGACAGTGCTGCCATTCGTCAAGACAGTGAGTTCGTCACTTGCAGTGTTCATGAGTTAGGTCATTCGAGGGGAACAATTCCACATGTTAAGTAACTATGGACATGAAGGTTTAAGTTGCATTCCAAACATGGTAACTATCCACATTAAGTAACCAATCCACAATCTGGGTGAGAAGAAACCATCCACAATTTAAAGACACCATCTCACCTCTAAGAAAACATCCACATGTGGATGACGCTCTAAAGGGGATTTACGACACCAAAAGTGTGGAAAAAAAGGAACACACACACACACACACACACGCACACACACACACACACACACACCACCACACACACAGAATGGGTGGAGGGGGTTCTGAGGTTGATCATCACTAACGGACATGGCGCTGTCCACATGTCAAATATCTGTACATCCCACATCCTCAGAGAAATCCCATCACTGTTGTTCCCAGCTTATATCAAACCTGACTTCCCGAGAGAGTACCCTGAGACTCAGGAACGCAGGATGAAAATTCTTTGTTAGCATCCTCAGTGAAAAGAACAACGAGCTAGACAGTCCAATATGCATTCGTCATATACAACTTGTATTACGTGTGAAAGAGAGCAGAATGCTGAAGGTCTGATTGTTTACACCATGGAAAGAGAGTGTAGCAGTCAGAGAGACTGCTCAGTCTGTTGTTGTTTTAAATCGATTATTGAAGCAGATAATTCATGATTCCTGAGGGTCACGACCGAGAGAATGATTGACGTATTTTACAGCAACATTTGCAAACTATTTGTCAGATTTGTGCATACAGACATCTGTACATCTTCCCAAGTCCACATTTTCAGGAACTGTTAACCAGCTGGGGTATTGCTTACATTACAGGGGAGAGAGATGGAGAGGGGAGAGAGACACACACACAGACATAGAAAGAGAGACAGAGTGAGTGAGAGGCTGAAGGTCAGACTAACGTGTAATGATGTTTGAGGCCGTGGAAGAAGGCGGTATGTAATATTACTGTTACAGTTGAAGACCCACCCTGTACTGAAGGCAGTTCCTGATGGCCAAAGCTGCCAGGACGTAGAGGGACGTATGCAGTGTGGTGAGTATACAGACCTTCATTGGTGTATAACAGCCTGTTACACATGCACACACGCATGCACGAATGCGTTACACACACACACACACACACACACACACACGCACACACACAATCAGACACACGCACACAGAGACACACACGCACACACACACACACACAGACACACACACAGACACACACAGACACTCGCGCGACACACACACACACACACACACACACACACACACACACACACACACACACACACACACACACAACGCAGACTGGGCGGAGGGGGTTCTGAGGTTGGTCATCACTAACAGACATGGCGCGTGTCCACTTGTCAATATCTGTACATCACATCCTCAGAGAAATCCCATCACTGTTGTTCCCAGCTTATATCAAACCTGACTTCCTGAGAAGTACCCTGAGACACAGGAAAGGGGGATGAAAATTCTTTGTTAGCAGCCTCGGTGAAAAAAGAACGAGCAACAGTCCACCAGGCAGTCATCATAAACAACTGTGTATTACGTGAGAAAGAGAGCGGAATGCTGAAGGTCTCATTATTTACACGATGGAAAGAGTGTGTAGCAGTGAGAGAGAGACTGGTCATTCTGCTATTGTTTTAATGGATTGGTTTGGAGCAGATGATTCTGATTCCAGAGGGTCACGACCAAGAGAGTGATGGCAGATTATATACAGGAACTTTGGCCAAATATTTGTCAGATTTGTGCATACAGACATCTGTACTTCTTCCCAAGTCCACATTTTCAGGAACTGTTAAGCAGCTGGGGTATTGCTTACATCACGGGGAGAGATAGAATGGAAGAGAGAGACACACACAGACATAGAAAGAGGGACAGAGAGAGTGAGAGGCTGAAGGGTCAGACTAACGTGTATGATGTTTTGAAGCCGTGGAAGAAGGCGGTATGTAATATTCCTGTTACAGTTGAAGACCCACCCTGTACTGAAGGCAGTTGTCCTGATGGCCAAAGCTGCCAGGATGTAGAGGGACGTATGCAGTGTGGTGAGTATACAGACCTTCATTGGTGTATAACAGCCTGTTCACACACACACGCACACACACACGCATGCACGAATGCATGCACACAATGCACACACACACACACACACACACACACACACACACACAGACACACACACACACACACACACACACACACACACACACACACACACACACACACACACACACACACACGCACACACACACACACACACACACACACACACACACACACACACACACACACACACACACACACACACACACACACACACATTCACGCCGCCAACACACACAGAATGGGTGGAGGGGGTTCTGAGGTTGGTCATCACTAACGGACATGGCGCTGTCCGCCGTCAATATCTGTACATCACATCCTCAGAGAAATCCCATCACTGTTGTTCCCAGCTTATATTAAATCTGATTTCCCGAGAAGTATCCTGAGACACAGGAACGCAGGATGAAAATTCTTTGTTAGCAGCCTCAGTGAAAAGAACAAAGAGTAAGACAGTCCAACATGCATTCGTCATACACAACTTGTATTACGTGTGAAAGAGAGCGGAATGCTGAAGGTCTGATGGTTTACACCATGGAAAGACTATGTAGCAGTCAGAGAGAGACTGCTCAGTCTGTTGTTTTTAAATCGATTGGTTTGGAGCAGATAATTCATGATTCCTGAGGGTCACGACCGAGAAAATGATTGACATATTTTACAGGCAACATTTCCAAATAATTGTCAGATTTGTGTATACAGACATCTGTACATCTCCCCAAGTGGACATTTTCAGGAACTGTTAAGCAGCTGGGGTATTGCTTACATTACAGGGAGAGAGAGAGAGGGAGAGAGAGACACCCACAGAGACATAGAAAGAGGGACACAGAGAGAAAGAAGATTGAGGGTCAGACTAACGTGTAATGATATTTGAGGCCGTGGAAGAAGGTGGTATGTATATTACTGTTACAGTTGAAGACCCACCCTGTACTGAAGGCAGTTGTCCTGATGGCCAAAGCTGCCAGGATGTAGAGGACGTATGCAGTGTGGTGAGTATACAGACCTTCATTGGTGTATAACAGCCTGTTTCACACACACACGCACGCACACACACACACACGCATGCACGAATGCATGTACACATAGACAAACACAACACACACACAGACACACACACACAGACGCGCATGCACACACACACACACACACACACACACACACACACACACACATACAAACACGCAGAATGGGCGGAGGGGGTTCGGAGGTTGGTCATCACTAACGGACACGGCGCTGTCCACATGTCAATATCTGTACATCACATCCTCAGAGAAATCCCATCACTGTTGTTCCCACCTTATATCAAACCTGACTTCCCGAGAAGTACCCTGAGACACAGGAACGCGGGATGAAATTCTTTGTTAGCAGCCTCAGTGAAAAGAACAACGAGCAAGACAGTCACCATGCAGTCGTCATAAACAACTGTGTATTAGTGAGAAAGAGAGCCGAATGCGGATTCCGTCTCATTATATACACGATGGAAAGACTGGTGTAGCCGCAGAGAGACTGGTCATTCTGCTGTTGTTTTAAATGGATTGGTTTGGAGCAGATGATTCTGATTCCAGAGGGTCACGACCAAGTGAATGATTGGCAGATTTATACAGCAACTTTGGCCCAAATATTTGTCAGAGTTGTGCATACAGACATCTGTACTTCTTCCCAAGTCCACATTTTCAGGAACTGTTAAGCAGCTGGGGTATTGCTTACATCACAGGGAGAGATAGAAATGGGAGAGAGCACAGACACAGACATAGAAAGAGAGACAGATAGAGAGAGTGAGAGCTGAAGGTCAGACTAACGTGTAATGATGTTTTGAGGCCATGGAAGAAGGCGGTATGTAATATTACTGTTACAGTTGAAGACCCACCCTGTACTGAAGGCAGTTGTCCTGATGGCCAAAGCTGCCAGGATGTAGAGGGACGTATGCAGTGTGGTTAAGTATACAGACCTTCATTGGTTTAACAGCCTGTTGAGACTACACACGCACGCACTCTACGCATGCACGAATCATGCACATCACACACACACACACACACACACACACACACAGTTACTGGCACACACACAGTACACACACGCACACACACACACACACACACACGCACACACACACACACACACACACACACACACACACACATTCACGCCGCACACACACAGAATGGGCGGAGGGGGTTGTGGGTTCTGTTGGTCATCACTAACGGACATGGCGCTGTCCGCCGGTCGGGGTATCTGTACATCACATCCTCAGAGAAATCCCATCACTGTTGTTCCCAGCTTATATTAAATCTGACTTCCCGAGAAGTACCCTGAGACACAGGAACGCAGGATGAAAATTCTTTGTTAGCAGCCTCAGTGAAAAGAACAACGAGTTAAGACAGTCCACCATGCAGTCATCATAAACAACTTGTATTACGTGTGAAAGAGAGCGGAATGCTGAAGGTCTGATGGTTTACACTATGGAAAGACTGTGTAGCAGTCAGAGAGACTGCTCAGTCTGCTATTGTTTTAAATGGATTGGTTTGGAGCAGATGATTCGTGATTCCTGAGGGTCACGACCGAGAGAATGATTGACATATTTACAGCAACTTTGGCCAAATATTTGTCAGATTTGTGCATACAGACATCTGTACATCTTCCCAAGTCCACATTTCCAGAAACTGTTAAGCAGCTGGGGTATTGCTTACATCACAGGGAGAGATAGAGAGGGGGAGAGAGAGACGCACACAGACATAGAATGAGGGACAGAGAGAGAAAGAAGCTTGAAGGTCAGACTAACGTGTATGATGTTTGAGGCCGTGGAAGAAGGTGGTATGTAATGTTACTGTTACAGTTGAAGACCCACCCCTGTACTGAAGGCAGTTGTCCTGATGGCCAAAGCTGCCAGGATGTAGAGGGACGTATGCAGTGTGGTGAGTATACAGACCTTCATTGGTGTATAACAGCTTGTTCACACACACACATGCACGCACACACACACACGCATGTACGAATGCATGTACACATAGACAACACACAGACACACACACACACACACACACACACACACACACACGACACACACACACACACACACACACACACACACACACACACACACACACACACACACACACACACACACACACACACAAACACGCAGAATGGGTGGAGGGGGTTCTGAGGTTGATCATCACTAACGGACATGGCGCTGTCCACATGTCAATATCTGTACATCCCATCCTCAGAGAAATCCCATCACTGTTGTTCCCACCTTATATCAAACCTGACTTCCCGAGAAGTACCCTGAGACACAGGAACGCAGGGATGAAAATTCTTTGTTAGCAGCCTCAGTGAAAAGAACAATGAGTAAGACAGTCCACCAGGCAGTCGTCATAAACAACTGTGTATTACGTGTGAAAGAGAGCAGAATGCTGAAGGTCTCATTATATACACTATGGAAAGAGTGTGTAGCAGTGAGAGAGACTGGTCACTCTGCTGTTGTTTTAAATGGATTGCTTTGGAGCAGATGATTGGTGATTCCTGAGGGTCACGACCAAGAGAATGATTGGCAGATTTTACAGCAATTTTGGCCAAATATTTGTCAGATGTGTGCATACAGACATCTGTATATCTTCCCAAGTCCACATTTTCAGGAACTGTTAAGCAGCTGGGGTATTCTTACATCACAGGGAGAGATAGAGAGGGAGAGAGACACACACACACAGACATAGAAAGAGGGGACAGAGAGAGAGTGAGAGAGAGATGCTGAAGGTCAGATTAACGTGTAATGATGTTTGAGGCCGTGGAAGATGGCGGTATGTAATATTACTGTTACAGTTGAAGACCCACCCTGTACTGAAGGCAGTTGTCCTGATGGCCAAATCTGCCAGGACGTAGAGGGACGTATGCAGTGTGGTGAGTATACAGACCTTCATTGGTGTATAACAGCCTGTTCACATACACACACGCACGCACACGGCATGAACGAATACATGTACACAGAGACACACACACACACACACACACACACACACACACAGACATACACACACAACACACACACGCACGCACGCACGCACGCACGCACGCACGCACGCAAACGCAGAATGGGCGGAGGCGGTTCTGAGGTTGGTCATCACTAACGGACATGGCGCTGTCCACATGTCAATATCTGTACATCACATCCTCAGAGAAATCCCATCACTGTTGTTCCCAGCTTATATCAAACCTGACTTCCTGAGAAGTACCCTGAGACACAGGAACTCAGGATGAAAATTCTTTGTTAGCAGCTTCTGTGAAAAGAACGAGTAAGACAGTCTACCATGCTGTCATCATAAAGAACTGTGTATTACGTGTGAAAGAGAGCGGAATGCTGAAGGTCTGATTGTTTACACTATGGAAAGACTGTGTAGCAGTCAGAGAGACTGCTCAGTCTGCTGTTGTTTTAAATGGATTGGGTTTGGAGCAGATAATTCGTGATACCTGAGGGTCACGACCGAGAGAATGATTGACGCATTTTACAGCAACATTTGCCAAATATTTGTCAGATTTGTGCATACCGACATCTGTACATCTTCCCAAGTCCACATTTCCAGGAACTGTTAACCAGCTGGGGTATTGCTTACATCACAGGTAGAGAGAGAGAGGGGAGAGAGAGACACACACACAGACATAGAAGAGGGAGAGAGAGAGAGAAAGAAGCTTGAAGGTCAGACTAACGTGTAATGATGTTTGAGGCCGTTGAACAAGGCGGTATGTAATGTTATTGTTACAGTTGAAGACCCACCCTGTACTGAAGGCAGTTGTCCTGATGGCCAAAGCTGCCAGGATGTAGAGGGACGTATGCAGTGTGGTGAGTATACAGACCTTCATTGGTGTATAACAGCTTGTTCACACAAACACGCACGCACACACGCATGTACGAATGCATGTGCACATAGACACACACATACACACACAAATAGACACACAAACACACACACACACACACACACACACACACACACACACACACACACACACACACACACACACACACACACACACACACACACACACACACACACACACACACACACACACACACACACACACCTACAAACACGCAGAATGGGCGGAGGGGGTTCTGAGGTTGGTCATCGCTAACGGACATGGCGCTGTCCACATGTCAATATCTGTACATCACATCCTCAGAGAAATCCCATCACTGTTGTTCCCAGCTTATATTAAACCTGACTTCCTGAGAAGTACCCTGAGACACAGGAAGCAGGATGAAAATTCTTTGTCAGCAGCCTCAGTGAAAAAAAAACGAGTTAGACAGTCCACCATGCAGTCATCATAAACAACTGTGTATTACGTGTGAAAGAGAGTGGAATGCTGAAGGTCTCATTATATACACTATGGAAAGACTGTGTAGCAGTCAGAGAGAGACTGGTCACTCTGCTGTTGTTTTAAATGGATTGGTTTGGAGCAGATGATTCGTGATTCCAGAGGGTCACGACCAAGAGAATGATTGGCAGATTTTACAGCAACTTTGGCCAAATATTTGTCAGATTTGTGCATACTGACATCTGTACATCTCCCCAAGTGGACATTTTCAGGAACTGTTAAGCAGCTGGGGTATTGCTTACATCACAGGGAGAGATAGAGAGGGGAGAGAGAGACACACACACACAGACATAGAAAGAGGGGAGAGAGAGAGAGGAGAGGTGAAGGTCAGATTAACGTGTAAAACGATGTTTGAGGCCGTGGAAGAAGGCGGGTATATTAATTTACAGTTGAAGACCCACCCTGTACTGAAGGCAGTTGTCCTGATGGCCAAATCTGCCGGGATGTAGAGGGACGTATGCAGTTTTTGAGTATACAGACCTTCATTAGTGTATAACAGCCTGTTCACACGCGCACACAGACGCACGCACAGACGAATGCACGAATCCATGGACAAACACACACACACACACACACACACACACACACACACACACACACACACACACACACACACGCACACAGAGCACACACACACACGCATGCACACACGCACACACCATACATACACACAGAATGGGTGGAGGGGGGTCTGAGGTTGGTCATCACTAACGGACATGGCGCTGTCCACATGTCAATATCTGTACATACACATCCTCGGAGAAATCCCATCACTGTTGTTCCCAGCTTATATTAACCTGACTTCCCTGACTTCCTGAGAAGTACCCTGAGACACAGGAAAGCACGATGAAAATTCTTTGTTAGCAGCCTCGGTGAAAAAAAAAACGAGTTAGACAGTCCACCATGCAGTCATCATAAACAACTGTGTATTACGTGTGAAAGAGAGCAGAATGCTGAAGGTCTCATTATATACACTATGGAAAGAGTGTGTAGCAGTCAGAGAGACTGGTCACTCTGCTGTTTTAAATGGATTGGTTTGGAGCAGATGATTCGTGATTCCAGATGGTCACGACCAAGAGAATGATTGACAGATTCATGGCAACTTTGGTAAAATATTTGTCAGATATGTGCGTACAGACGTCTGTATATCTTTCCAATTCCACACTTGCAGGAACTGTTAGCCAGCTGGGGTATTGCTTACATCACAGGGAGAGATAGAGGGGAGAGAGAGAAGGAGAGACAGATAATGAAAGAGGGACAGAGAGAGAGAGGCTGAAGGTCAGACTAACGTGTAATGATGTTTGAGGCCGTGAAAAAAGGTGGTTTGCAATGTTACTGTTACAGTTGAAGACCCAGGCTGTACTGAAGGCAGTTGTCCTGATGGCCCAAGCTGCCAGGATGTAGAGGGAGTATGCAGTGTGGTGAGTATACAGACTTTCACTGGTGTACAACAGCCTTTGACACGCACGGGCACGCACACACACACACACACACACACACACACACACACACACACACACACACACGCACACATACACATGCACACACGAATGCATGTATTCATGCACACACGAATGCACGTTTGCATGCACACACACACACACACACACACACACACACGCACACACACACACACACACACACACACACACACACACACACACGCACGCACGCACACAGACGCATGCACGTACGCTTGCACACACACACACACACACACGCATGCACGTACGCTTGCACACACGCACACACATGTATACACACACACACACACACACACGCACACACACGCACACACGTGTGTGTGCGCACATGCACAGACACACACACATATACACACACACATGGACGCAAGCATGGACTCACACAAACACACACACAAACACACACATACACACACTCACACACACACACATACACAGACACATACACAGACACACACACAGACACACGAACACACACACACACACACACACACACACACACACACACACACACACACACACACACACACACACGCACACACACACACACACACACACACACACATATATATATATATATATATATATATATATATATATATATGCATACAACCGCTCATACAACCACTCATACAGGCGCTCACACACTCATTCTCACTTGCATGCACACTCACACACCCAGAGAGAGACGCACACGATTGTACGCAGTCATAATGCTCTGGGAACTGACTTTTCTTTCTCTTTCCGCAATGTAGGATATTTCGCCATGTACTGTGCATGAATTAGTTGATGGTGGTTTTATTCCTCACTTCTGCTTCGTAGATTGTTAGTATTTGCTTACTATAATTAAGACCGTATTTATTTCTCATAAATGATTATGTATCATATTATACATCAACTATTTTCTGTGCCATATCTCTCTATACTTCAATATTTCATCCACTGAAAGTCGATTTTAAGTCAGCTTGTTTATCATTACTATCCAAATGTGCACTGCTAGCTTGGCGTGTGTGATATTGTGACACAATTGGCAAAAACCTCGTAAGCCAGCTTTGCGCAGAGAGGTCGCTCTAGGATAGGGAACTATGAGAAAGCTTAAAGGGATTCTCACCCATTTTTACAAATCTATTTTGACCAAATACACGGTTTTGGTATGTGGTCGTATTGCAAAATCCAGCCCCTGATCAGCCACCTGTGGTCTCGTCTTGCAGTGAGAGCAGCATTTCCTGCGGATTGGGAAAAAGCGAGAGGCTGAAACAGGAACGAGAGCCTCGATTTCGATAAAAGAGAGGTTTCCCGATTGATGACGTCGAAAAGCCAAGTCGCTCTTCGTGTTCGGCTGAAGTGAGATGGGGCGAATGTGTGCTGTGTCTGGTTGCGGAATTTCATCAGGAAATAAGCAAAGAAGCGTTCATGCTTTTCCAGGTGCTTCCAGCCAGTTTAGGTGATTTTGGATAAATTTGTCACACCACAACGAAGAAAGATTTTGTTCTTCGGGACAGTTATGGCATTTGCGGTCGTCACTTTGAAGAGCACAGTTTCCAAGACCGACACACCTGGAAGGTAAAGGTGGAAGCAGGAATTCGGGTCCGAAGACAGCTGAAAGAGGATGCTGTGCCAACTATTATAACAGAAAAAATGTATTAAAGCACACTATTCATTAGCCAGCTGCAAGTGCAAGCCTCAAACGCAACAGTGACACGGATTCTGTCAGGAGCAAGAGAGCCACGCTCAGAGACGTAAGATGGTAAGGTTTGTGGAATGGGTGGTTGATCTTTTTGTGTTTCATTTCATTCTCGGTGTATGGTTGGGTTGTAAAAATAGTTGTTGGTTTTTGTTGAGTGTTGGCATCAAACTGAAACATACATTGTTACTGTCATAGTGGCCGTCAGTCAGTCACGCTGCCTGCTGCCACTGAAACTGTTGCATGTTTGTGATTGATTTTTTTCCCCCTGCTGTTACTGTTTCCAACAAAACTGAAGTTACGATTCTTATTAACAAGAAAGTGTCCATGTCCACAAAAAACAACTTGTTGGACTCCAGTGAAGAACAGTTTGGGTTTTTATTTTTCAGGACATTGCTGAACATCAGCACCCCTGCAAGTTCAAGTTTCCGCCCAACAACATATGCTTTAGTAAGTGAATTTATTTATCAGTATTTGGATACAGGATGGTGACTTAGTGTGCATTTTAAGATATATGCAGGTGTGGTATGTCTGTATACTATAAACTGCCCTGGTGAGTAAGCAGATAATGAGCTTAGATCTGCAGCTTAGATCTGATGTACGCCACGTCACGCATCCGTTTTTACAATAACAGCCAGAATCTTTGGCTGCAATATATTGTAAAAGACCCCTCAGATTCTAATTGTCATCGTGGAAATTAAGAATTTAAGTGGAGAGAGTGAGATTGAAAGTGAGGAATGTGAGGGAAAAAAAAGGGGTGGGGG
>JADBJO010008662.1:0-12500 GCA_016801955.1 Conus betulinus
GCACACAAAACACACACCACACACAACACACACAACACACACACCACAACACCACTACCACACCCACACACACACACACACAAAGGTTAATTAAAAAGGAAGAGAATCTACCAGAACAGTATGAATGACCTGAAAGGTCAAGCAAGCACCCCCTTCCCATGCCCCTTATTTATCGTCTTCTCAAAACACTGGCAGTCCCACAAAGCACAAATGCACACCCATGCAACACAAAACACAACCACCACACACAAACCACACACCACACCACACACACACAACCACAAACACAAACCCCACTCCCACACAGATGTATGGGGGTCTGCATAAGAACAATTTTGCCGAATTTCCTATCACTAAAGAAGTAATATACCTTGTTGCGTAAAATGTCACGTATAGTATGAGGCTGAGTAATGTAACAAAGAGGGAAAAAAGATGAAATTAACAAATTTTGTATTGTGGGTATTGAGTAGAATTCAAAGCGTAGGAGCACATACGATGTGAACGTTTATAACGTGGCATTGAATACGTTTACAATGGATGAAAGATTTGCTGGGTTAAATTGTCACATCAGTGTAAGTTTTGAATGGAATGGAATGAATAAGTATGAACGAGGAGTAACCTCATTGAATGCGTAAATGTACTTTAACCAAAAACAAATATTTTTGTTAAGAAAAAAAAGAAGCTCTTAACATTGCTTGAGTAGAAAGTTTATCAGATTACCATTTAGGTTTCTAGAAGTTCTCGATTAAATTGGACGTTACTGTTTAAAAGAAATGGGGAAAAAAAAAAAAAAAAAAAAAAAAAAAAAAAAATGCTATGTGCAAGTCACACCAAATTTTTACATACAAGGTATAGTAATTTATAGTAAATGTAGTAGTGTGATAGTGCCGTGTCTGGTGTGTGTGTCTGGATGTTTGTGGCGTTACCATCGATGATCAAACTCACCTGCACTGAGGACTAGCACATCAGGCCAAGCCCACCACATTGGATTCACTCATTCTGTGTACAATTGTCAGAGAGAGACTACTGGTATGAGTGGACTTGAGTTCTGTGCCCCTAGAGGGGTGGCGCAGAAGGCCAGCAGAGATAGAAGATGGAACTGGGAAACAGCAAAAAAAAAAAAAAAAAAAAAAAAAAAAAAAAAATTGGACAATTTCTTTTTTTGCCACCACACTTTAAATAGATTTCATTTCATTTGCTGTACAGTAATGTCTGAGTCAGTTGAGTGCGTGTGTGGTTGATATGGTGATTACTTGAGCCACAGAACAGAAACAACGTTGCCAGTGGGCCAAAAGCACCCCCCCCGGGCACCGCGGGCAGCGACAGACGGACGCCAGAACTGGTCTTCTTGTTGTCATTTACTTTCCAACAAAATGAAACAAAAAAAAAAAATTGAAAAAATTGAACTTCAGCTTATTGAAGCATCACAACGAGCCACAGTTAGCTAAGTACCGACCAGAAAATGCCACGTCTTGAGGATAACTATTTCTGAAATAGTATAGTGCCAAAGTGAGGCGCGACCTGCAGGCCAAAATTGTCCAAACAAATTTTGAAAAATGTATTGATAACAGCTCTCTGGTCGACAAACAAACACAAAACAAGCTAAGATACGCAAACCCTGATCAGGACAAACAAAAATGACTCGATGGTGCAATTCACTTGTCTTCATGCAATTCAGCGCAGGTAAGAGGGGCCATTGAATTTAGGCAAGACACAAACACTCAAACAGTGAAAGTGGAACGAAGCAATCACTTATCTATCCAAGTGGGGTTGCAAGATGGGCTTTGAATCAAGGCCCATTCCATCATGTTGCAAATGGATGAAGATAAGTGATTGTTGTTCATTTCATTTGTAATGAATATTGTGTATCTGCGAAGAAGGACCTATGTTAGAAGGGTGAAGAGTGCGTACATGTGTTTTATTGTGATTCGTTGTCCAACGTTTTGCGTGGATGCTTTATAAACGAAAATGTAATTTGTTCCTGAACAGCCCAGTATGGCAGTGAAAAGTCTGTGATCTCTCCACACACAGAACTGACTATGGACAGGTGGTTAGGGAGCTAATAGCACTTATAGTCAAGTTCAAGTGCAAGTCAAGTCAAGTCCAAGTAAAACTTGTATATACTCAATTTGAGAATTATTTGTGGTCACAACACATTCACAGCAAAATAAACACAATAAGTAGGCACATCATTACCCTATTTCTCACATATGACATAATTCAGGTATAGGGAATTGGGATCAATAAACATCTTCTAGTTCAAAGAAAATCACATGGACAGGGAAAAAACTGTTTAAATCTGACAACTTCTGCATTTAAAAACGACGATCCTCTTGTCCTGACCGCGGGAAAAGGGCCAGGCTCAGCATTAGTCGACAGGTTTTGTCAGGAAGAAGTTGGATATTATTTTTGTTGCACTGGGTGTTTGTTAAGGGGTAAGCTATGAAGTGGCCTGTGTTGTATCCAATCTATAATAAATGGGAAATAAAAGTGCCACAAGTAAAAGTATAAAAAAAAAAAGATTCAGGCAGTCAATGGCTTGAAATGATAGTTGGTGCGAAATGTACCGTAGATGTACTAGCGGCAGCGTCACCTCGTAGCTTTATGTGATCCGATTCTCAGTAGTTTTCAGTTCAGCGTCAATCGCAAATAGCACAGATTTGTTGGCAGTCAAAACGATGTCGGAATGGGCAAGGGGAGCACGTGAAGCAGCAGCGTGAGCAGCCGCTGCTCTGTGTTCTTTCCGTTTCCCCTTTCCTTCCCAGCCAGTCCGTGGAGTCAAATTTTACTTAGATGAGAGAGGACGAGGGCTAGTTGTTGGCCATCGCGCGGGCGCCGGCGACGGTGCGCGCGGGATGCGCGCGGGGAGACGAGGCGAGATTAGCGCTGCGCGAGGGCCCCCCCCCGCTACCCTCGCGAGGGTAGTGCTGTGGATGAGCTGGCGCGCGCGCGCTGGTGAGTGCTGAACACAGACACAGAGGTGACTATTGCCAAGCTGCGTGGACGACGCGACGTCCTACTGACTCCCTAGCGTGTGCATGAGGGCCAGAAGGTAGAAGTGCAAAGAAAACTTGGAGATGCCTCCTCTATGATATCACCTTCACGTGGTCTGGTGTTGAAAGTGGTACACCTGACCATCAGAGTGCAACGGGCGAAGTGTTTGTCGGTTGGCTCCCAGACCGCCTCCCCAACCTCCCCCTCCGCCAAGTTAAATTCGCCGCTCGCCAGGTCTGATGAGCCTCTCGCTGCTTGCGTTTGATTCAGACGTCAACCTGTCCTGGTGAGCTGTTCCCAAGGTCTTTGTAAGGCTAATCGTATGTAAGTAAAGTGTAGTGTACCCGCAATACCATAACCCTATCCGCTATCGCCCTGGTCACCAGGTGCCTCAGCCCCATCTTGGCTGCTGTTGAGGTCATTTCGTTGTGTACTTTTTCTGATAGTTATCACGATTGTGAAAGTGTGGGGGTTATTACGTCTGCCTGTTCCCCCACCGGACCCTTGTTGACGGTGAGCTACCGTGCTGTGTGTGTTGTTGTGTGCTTCGACGCATCGACACTTTTGTCGTTGGA
Organism: Conus betulinus; assembly: GCA_016801955.1. Taxonomy (NCBI): domain Eukaryota; kingdom Metazoa; phylum Mollusca; class Gastropoda; order Neogastropoda; family Conidae; genus Conus; species Conus betulinus. Next base: position 3,570 of record JADBJO010008662.1, read on the forward strand.
CAGAGGAGTCTTCAGTCATGTTACCGATACTTGTGTGCCTGGAGGGTGCATCTTATGCCAACTATGAGATTTAGTGCTTCGTCCCTTGTGGAAATGGAAACGTTTTTATAGGACAGACGATAAGTATTGCGTAACCGCCAACAGCTGCTTTATGTGATAAATAAGGGAGCAAACATTGCAATAGCTCAAGACAAACACAGCGCCTTCAATTGTGTTTTCGATCATGATCATTGGTCCTAATATCATGCAAACTAATGCGTGCTCCCTGTTTCTCTGGTTGGGGTATGTAAATATATTATATTTAGCGTCTTTTTTTTAAAAATTGGCCATTATCCACCATGATGATAACCTAATATCGGCACGTAACTACATGCGCATGGGAAAATCCAAATATACATAAATCATCAGTAACGATCTTGTAGACTAAGAGGAACTAATGGTTATTTCTATGCTGATTGATGACGGTTGAAACAACTCCCATGGTCGTTTTTTGTCTCTCAAAGCATGTTCATCGATCCAACTCCCAATGTGAAAAAATATGTCAGAAAAGAGGTCGACGTAATTGTGTATGTTGTGCACAACTTGCTATTTAGGTACACGATGAGCATCTTTTTTTCGCACCATCTGTCAGTGATGACATTATTCCGAAATACTATTTGCCAGACACGCTGAGTGGGATTTTCTCGAGTGACTGAAAGAATCCGACACAAAATAGAAAGTTTAGTACAGGGTTGTGCTGCAGTTGACATATCATATATGAAGGAAGTTAGTGTTACATGGGAACAGTAATTCCTCCTTTCGTTCTCAATGCTCGATTGATATGTAGATCACTTGCGTTTTTTCGGAACCAATGGGCACACCACAAAAACCTGTTTAAACATTTTCCACCTCTATACTGACGTTGGATTTGTATGGGGAGTCGTGTAGGTTATGTGTGTGTTTTCGTGTTTGTTAGGAGTGCCCTGTGGAATTGCCTGAAGGAAGTTAGGCGATGGCCATACGACCATCACATCTACCAGAACAAACTGAAATGTGAATAGTAGTGAGTGACCGTGGTAAAAGTTCCGGTTTGATATCTCACCCGCCCTTTAGTATGTGTCATGCCAGTTCTCGCCCGCGTGGGGGCCCTTTGTTGACTGAGCAGGAAGATGTGTGGAATCAGAAAAGGTCTCCGAATCAGTGTCTTTCGCTCATGGGTATTTTTTCATATTCGCTTTAGGTGTTGAGATTGTATGTCCGGTCTGATATCGGTTTGGTGATAGATGATAGAATCTGCTTATCGGGATGCCAAGCTGGTACGTCTTTCCACTTATGATCTTCGGTATGATGCTTGTCTATGGGAGTGCCCCTTCAAGGTGAGGGATGGGGAGATAATGGGGTGGTTAAGTGGGTGGTGGAGGAGAGAAGGTGGCGGGGATTGGGGACGGGGTGACGGTAGGAGATAATGCTGGGTTGGGGGTGTGGCACAGGAAAAGAAAGGAATGGAGATTGATTGGATAGGGGCCACTTTCTAGTGTTTGAAAGTGTGAAATAATCCAGCTCTTTCCTTGACCTTCTACAGACTCTCTCTCTAGCACTGCTTGCTCTATACCCCCCCGCTCCCCCCGTTCCCCATCATTGTGTGTGTGTTCCCACCGATGTATTGCTTGCATGGCACGCGACCCCCCCCAAGTTGGCTGACCAATGTAGTATTGCGTACAATGTGTGATGCGAGAGTTGCATCACTTGGTTAGGAGACTCGTAGTGCCCCCTGGTGGTGGCGTCTTGTGTCGTACCCGGTCGCCCCCCGAGGCCTGGTATATTACATTGCTACACGCCATGACACCATTCCAAGGGAATTGACCTTGCTTCGCCAACTTAGACCCACCTCCACAGGTTCACATATGCAACCAATAATTTTATGGTGTTAAGGTTGAGGTTCTCCCCCCCCACGTGAAGATAAGATGCCCAAATACACAACACTCGGAACCTTTGTACACCTGTATGGCAACATTCTACGTTTCCTCTTCTTGCAATGGTGTACTATGTGGCTGGCAAAGCATTTTATTGAATAAATCATATCAACAAATATTGTAGCCTAGCTATTAAATATGAATATGTTGAGTACCACTGTAGACCGAAACACCCTAAATAATGTTCTCGGCGCTTTAGGCACTAACCGTTTTATGCTAGTGAGCATACTCATTACTACGCACCTGTACTGGATTCGTCATTGAACAATGTCTCTCTTTTTTTTCCTACTGCCTAGATGATTCGGGGACAATTATGGTCTCTATCAGAAAAGCTCTAATCTTGTCACTCTTTCTGTTTCTCACGATTGTGTACCAGTAAGGGTGTAAGTGATTTCACAATCTTCGAAAATGAGAAGATAAGATAGGGGTGGTTCTTTCTTTGTGTTTTGGATTGTACGATTTTTTGAGTGTGATTGTCACTTTCTTTATTGAACTGTATCTATGGCCGAGGACATAAACACACACCCCCACGTGTTCGCCCGCGCTTGACACACACACACAACACCCCCACCCCCCCCCCAACCAACACAACTCCTCTCAACCGAAATGTATTGTTTGCGCTATAGATAGGTTGTGGACGGCTTCTCCCGTGCTTCTCGTGGAAGGTGTGGTCTTCTTTTCATCAGTTTGTGGAATACCACAGAATTTTGACGGGAGCCCCACAACAAAATACACTTGAAAAAGTGCCCAGGCCATAGTTACGCACCTGCTAACTAGTACGACTGATTTGACGTCTTCTCTGTTTACATAGGCAGTCAGAAAACTGGGTTGCATGAACAAGGGTAAGAAAGAGAAGGGTCCAGAAGCATTTTTCCACAGTGCTGCCTGGAGCTCTAGGCAGAGTGTTAAATGGATATACCAGCGCGACGGCCCTAATAATGGCTTCTAATTCAGTTCTAGTAGAACCCTTATCCCCAGCAATATATATTTGTTGAGGACAAACACAGGCAGACGTTAGTATCCGAGATCATGTCGCATAATGCTTTGCATGGGACCCCATACCACCAGAATACTCACGACTGCGACTATGATACAACTAGAAGCAGATGGAGGGATATGCACGTACTAGTATATGGGTGGAGATGATACAAATCAAAGATCGTGTATAAAGAGCCCGTCTGTCTCCCGCATCAGTATCCTGGTTGCGCGTGTTTTCCATGTTTATGTGTGTAACGTCAGGAACGTGGCGGTATTATGAATGACTTTGTCAGAGGGAGCAGAATTTTCTGAGGAGAAGTTGTGCCACAAGGTTGGTTAGAGTCTCATGTTATTTCCCACCCCCCAGTAGCTTGGATCCCCGTGCGCGGAACCGGAGAACACTGTGAAGACCTCTAATTGTCTCCAGTCACACGCACCCTGCCCTTTTGACTTTTGATGCCCAGGCGTGCGGTAAGTGGGATATTTTGTCAGACCGTCACAGATTAGTACCGCACACCAGTTCACCCGGAAACAATAGTACCGCTATCAGGAAACATGCCAGTAACACCGCAGCGACCGCGCCACCCGGTACCACGTCGATCACACCTGCTTGCAAAAAAACACTTGTAGGCCTGGTGTGGTAAAGGCAAAGATTTTTTGTTATTCTTGAAAGTCGTGCGTATTCTGTCTCTTCTTCGACAATACAAAATGACCCGGTCTCAGTGTGCAAAAATGAGCTGCAGATTTTTAAGGTTGTTATTGCAAATTCGTTGTCACAAAATGATGGTCGTAACCCGAGTTGCCTCCCCTTCAGGCTCTTCTGAGTACGCTGGCTGGTAACTGAGGGAATGGGCTACAAATGTTTCTGGGTGTGTGTTTGCTAATATCAATGAGTTTTTTTAAGTTGTGGTGTTCGCCATGTTTAGCATAGTCCACTAGCTCGACCTGCATAGAAGGGCACACCTATGACAAAGGGCTCGTGTGAGTTGATATCGTGATAAGAGGTTGCTGATTAGATTTGTTTCCGAAAATATCGAACCAAGTTAATGCCATTTTGTGTTGTTGAATAGCAATGGATTCTGCCCTTGGAAAGTAAGGATGACTACCCTGTTTTTCCTTTTTATAGGTCTCTTGGTAATTTACAGTCTACCATGAGGTTCGCACAACCCGTTTAGACACTACATCTTGTTAGAAAAAAAGACCGATTTTCGGGAATAGGTAATGACCGCCCGATGCAAAGATTAGTTATAGCTGGACTATGAACTAGTCCGTGTTATGGTGGTTTCTACCAGAGATGATACGATGACCAAGTACGAACAATCATTTGCACAGTCTATGACCATGGTTACGCGTGACTATGTATACTAAGAGATGTCGATAGACTGACTAAGTATATCTTACATATATGAAGAGGGGAGATAGGATGTAGTCTATTTGTCGTGTGGCGTGATGTAGGTTTGGTACCTCTAGTGCACTTGATACAACACTGTATGGAAGAAGTAGTTTAAAAAAAAAAAAAAAAAAAAAGAAGAAAATCAGCTGTGAGCGAGTGCGTAAGTGAGCTCAATTAAAGGTGTAGCTATGCACAATGAGAGTATGTGATTGGTGGGAAGAAGAGCTGAAAAAAAAAAAAATTTCTTACTTTTTTTTAGTATTGCCATTTGCAGAAGTGGCAAGTCGCTGGTACGGGAGGAGTAGTGAAGAGTCCTTCGAAGCGCTACACGGACCAATTCCCCGTTCATTGTACAGACATTAAGGTCAGTGCTGATGTGTCGTTCTTCTCACATTGTTATTGTGACATTGTGCACTGTGATGCAACTTGTAACTTGCAAGGGTTATGTGTGATCACATTCGGTCCCCCACCCTATAGTCACATATGGGATTGACGCCCCAGTCCGCTGCCGTTCCCCATCAAAGGGACATTGTTTTTACTGAGCCTCTAATTAGGCACAAGTAAGGTAATAAAGGTCTAACTGTTGATCATGTTCACGTCACAGTCGTTTTTGAGGATGTTTATCACCAATGTATCTTGTATTTTGAGCCTAATGAGTATTTATGACGCCGAGATATGAAAAAATTTCAGATAGTAGATGTTTTTTTCTCGGTACATGGGTGTTTTAGCTTGTTTTAGGTAAAACTACCAGTTATACTATAGACACGAAATGACATAACAAGAAAAAGGGATAGACTTTTAAGTGACGTGTGGACGTTAATTGCGGACGAACATCAAAAACAATCAATGGATACCCACGAGATTAAGCGACCGCTTGACGGGCTTGTCCGGCTTGGGCTATCGGGATGATTCGAACGTACCGAATATAAAAGAACATCCCTAAGGCATAAAACAAAGAAATCGCCTGGGATAGAGACATATAAGCGAAAAGGTATGTGTTCTATATGACTCGCTTGGGAGAGCCTATATTATACTCGTGCAACGCGTGGTTGACAGTGTATTGTTCGCAGAGAGCGCCTATGAGAAGAAAGTGAGTGGCGTCAGTCGTTCCTGCAAAGGGTAGTCAAATGGAGATCAGTAGTAGATCGTATCTGAGAAGTATGTGTTTTGGACCATTGGCCCCTTAGCGTATCATCGCGCACCAGCTAGTCCTGTACTTCCTATCTCCTCCACTCCCTGCTTTCTTCAGTCACGGACAAGCGACGGTACTAGCGGGTCTTCGTTTTCTCACCGCACCACCCCCCACTTCCAGCCTCCTGGCTCTTCTAGTGCCTTCAAGTTTGTGCGTTTGGACAAAAAAAAAATCCAGTGGCCGGTTGTGTATGTCCCACCATACTTCGCGCTTCTCAGGGCAGTAATGGCGAGACAGCCCAGATATGCATTTAATGAAAAGACACCACACGAGATCTCTCTCTATCCGGTGAGGACTTTTGGGTGTCTCTTCAGATACATTTGATTTTGTGCGAGATCGTGTAGTAGTCATGAGGGGGTGGGCAGCAGCAGAATATTTTCAGCTAGGTTTGTATGGCCTGGTGGGAAGAATCGATTTTGCTACAAGCTGTCACTTCGCAGTGGCAATGTGCTTGTTCTGAGCCAGTTTGGGGTGAATGGCCTCCTTGCACTTAACCAATTTATGATGTGTACACCAACTCTTGTGTGTCCTCGTTCTTGAGGGTTGGAAAAAAGTGTCTCACCTCACTTAGATTGGATCTGTTTTCTTTTTATGACTCGCTGGAGAAACGAAAAAAAAACCAACTTACACTACTATCGAATGTTCTTTCAAAATTTATTATTTAGTTGGATAACAGAGAGCAGGTATTCATTTTTATGTTGTGTATGCCTGCAAAAGTTACATGCCCCTGTTTTCATTCCTTTTAAGTAGCTGTAAGAGTTAGAATTCAGTGTGTGTAAGTGTTTGTCCTTTAGAGATAGGTTTGCGTGCTGAGGAAAAAGATGGGGTTGGCCGGTCTTTAAATCACTGGATTTGATTAAAACTGTGTTGCTGTATTTAGTGTATTGATATGCTGTATCCTGGAAAATGTATTTGATGTTGTCATGATTAGGTGCGTAGTGTTTAGAAGCATTCTTCTCAAATTTTTTTGATTGTGTTTTCTTTTTTATCTAGTGTTTTGTCGGTCGACGTATAAAAGTTGTTAAGACATTTACTTGTTTTGCTTCTGTGATCTGTGTATCTTACCTTAACACATAGTGTTGCGGTTGTAGAACTGCGGTCTGTATGTTTCTGGCAACCTTTTATCATCATCATGGAACGTAATGGCGTCGTTGGCGTAGTGGTGAACATGGATGGTAATTTGGTGTTTTGTATGTAGCAGATCCCGCTTGAAATACTGTAAAGATACTTACTCTATAATGGCTGGCTGGGCCGTGATGAGTTTGGTGTGGATGTGTGTGATACAAGAGCTAGCACATGAGTAATGAGGTTTTGAGCTGAGTATTATGGGACAACTCTATCACTTTGCGACTGTAGTGCATGTGCGTGATGTAATCTCAGACAAACTGCTTTTTAGCAGTGCATTTTGGTTGCTTGCGCCTAGCCGACTACCTACTGTCGTGGGTTTGAGTGTGTGTTTATTAATTGATGTGTGGGGCGCCATGAAGGCTAAAATGTAAGCCCAAGATGAAGTCAGTAGCTGTCGCCGTAAAAATGAAGTGTCGGCTTTATTTCAGGGTGTCTTGTGCGTGTATGTTCGTGATGTGCATAATGTGTAGTAAATATGAGTGGACGTGGTCTGCGTGCTGTGTGCTATATGTGTGTGTGTTCGCTCGCAACGCGTAGAGTGTGTGTGCATGGTGCGATGCGAGTGTGTGTGATACTATTATATATGTGTGTAGTGAGGTGAGATATAATATATATATATAATAATAGTGGGTACTTATTGTGGGTCGACGAATGTGTACAGCAGACGTCAACACAAACACACATGCTCGCTGAGAATGGTATGAAGTTGATGTGTGTTGATATATTAGGTATATATTGTGCATTGGGATGAGTGGTGTGTTGTGTCTTGATGTATTGTGAGTGTGGTGTTACTATATATAATATATGGTGTGGTTCTATACTGTTCAAAATGTAGTGATGGAGAATGCTGTAGGGGTGCTTTAATTGTCGAAGATGTTGTATTGTCCATATTCAGAACGCCAAAATAAATTGTAATTGCACGTGAGGTAGCAGTTCTGCGAACTGGGGTACCTCGTGTTCGTGACGTGGTCAAAAGTTAATGCTAGTCAAGTACGCACGTGCGCCTCGGTCGCTGCGAAATGCACAGTTGGATTGTGGCCCTTGTGTTGCTGGGGCCTAGCGTACGTGTACAGGATATTGGGTGGATTCCACAAATATTGGTGAACATTGGCTCACACATAGTCCAAGGGAAAGTTCGCTGCGACACTGACGAAACGGGGGACAGATTTTTTTAGTGAGTTTCTGGAAATCAAACAACAAAAATGCACCTGGTGTATGGGACGCGATGATGCGCCCGTGGGATGCGTCGGGCTGTGCCGTGCGTTGGGGCTGGGCGGTGTCCATGGCAGTGCTGAGAGCCACAGTCACGTGCGTGTCGCCACGTCAATCAAGAGTTTGTGGCTCAGGTGAGTCAGCTGCGCTGAGGTCACCAGGCCTCGTGGGGCATAGGTTTCATAGACATCGGCTCTGTGTGCTGATTTGCCTCGGGCTGGTAGAACTGAGGGGCATGCAGACTGCTGTGGTCGTCAAGGATCAGGCTGATACTGCTGCGGTGAGCATCTGAGATGACTGCGGTTCTTGATGGCTTAGAAAGCTATTGTGAGCTGAGGGATGGGTCCGTGGGAACGGTGTGTGCCGTTCCACGTCGTCGGAGTCCCGGACACATGTGTACACGAGTCAATATACGACACCCACTAGTTCCACGTTTCTTGATGATTTTGTTTTTGGTTACCAAGAGTGTCCGATCTAGATCGACTTATGGAGAGACCACGACTGACGAACCGGACGCAAGTCCCCATCAACACCCAAGGACCGCCACCGCAACGAACAGCATGTGTGGGGGGCACAAGCAATCCTCACACGGCACGCAATCCGCCTGCACACCAGCACGGACCTGGAAGAGAACCATGGCGTGTGTTCCACCAAGGACGAGTCGTATTTTCTGCCCAGCGGACTTGACAGGAGCGAGGAGCGGACTATCTCTGTAAAGGTCCGGCATCACGAATCCTCTCTTCTCAAGAAACGCAATACCGCACCAGACCGCCAACCGCTAGTGTTGGACAAGACACACCCATCAAACTGCACACACACACACACACCCCAACGGCACGCACACAACACACCCAACAGCATACGCGGGAACACCACACACACAACCCGCACGCAAACGCGCCAGTAGGCATGGAGCGCGACACAACGGAGGCCATCCGTGCTAGCGCACAACAAATCCGACCAACACATGGTTCCACGACCACACCCAAGGCCGCCCTCACACAACTGAACTGAGCCCAAGCGTTATCGTAGCGACGAGACAATTCTAGCCTGCACACAACACACCTCCCCCTATG